>JAUZND010001102.1:0-10977 GCA_034780555.1 Coelogynopora nodosa | reverse complement strand
GCAATTTGGGATGAAGAAAAAGGAAACGGGATAGGCCCTTTGTACCTTTTATAGCCAATGATAAACATAAATAATAGGAGATTAGCAGTCCGTGAAACAGAGGGGATGGAGGTTGGCGGGTGTTGAGGGTGTATGAGATCTATATATCTTAATAATATATATATATCTAATACCTAAAAATGACATGTAATATATATTTGCAAATCAAATAGGCCCAAAAAATATTGAATGATACCCAAAATGTCGAAAGCCATTCGATTAGGCCCCACGAAAAACGAGGTCATTTTATACTTTTTGGGGCCCAATCGACTAATATATATATATATATAAATGGAGAGCATTCGACATTTTTGGTAGCGTTCGATATTTATGTTAGAACCTATTCGATATGTAAAATATATATATATATATGTATGCCATTAATCCCAATTTTCAAATTTAACGTATGATTATCCAGGCATGGATTAGGATTATCTCATCCTGTTTTTATGTAAACGTTTCATTAAATGTGAAATAATTTATATTTTATAGACAATTTATTTTGTTATACATCGAAATACCAATTTTGTTAAGGTGAATTCAACATGTAATATTATATTGTATATTGTTTATAGTTATAAAAGACGTATTATTAGTTTGATAATTTACTTAAAATTACATCATACAAAATCTTTTATATTTCGCGAAAAAAAATATTATAATAAAGCTGCAGCATATTCCATAACATTTCGATGTTATAATTTAGATAATTATCGGAATGGATACTCATTGTATATATTCTATTAGTTTTCATATTTAATATTATCTTAGTTTATAAAGTCAACTTATTCTCACATATGTAACTATTAGCATGCCCCGTTTATTTGCAAACACATGCTAATATCTTTAAAAATATGATATATCTCTTTAAATATTTACTATTTATAAGAAAAGTTATTATAACATTAAAGTCTACATAAAAACTTGAATGTTATAATTTCGATAATGTTTCGATTATGTATTGGAAATTTATATAAATCTAAGTAAATGTTTATAATTTTGCTTAATTTTTTCTTTTGATTTTATTTCCTTATTATATTATAATATATTACTTTGCTTATATTTTGACATTAACTAAGTTTAAAGTGTATACTGTTATCTGATTAATCGCATCGACAATTTTTTGCACAATATGACTTTGGTGTTTTATAGCAAGTTTATAGCTATAATATAAACTTGCATATATCATAAAAATTTATGATTTTAGACCACCCCAAAAGTTCACTTTGTGCTTCCGTTCTGTTTCATTTTCAGTAAACAATAGTAACTATTGAGCACCCGCTATCTGCTAGTTAGTATCTCGCTTGTTACATATTAAGAATGTTTTAAATGTAGTAGATTCATTATTTAGAATAATATATTTATATATTACTAACTAGTAGATAAACGTCACAAGTGGCAGAAGGGGGGGGGAACAGATATAAACATTTTATAAGCACAAAATCCAGAAATTAAAAATAATATAAGAAAGAATTTCAGAAAATTAGAATAGTATGAGCACGAATTCCAGAAGCACAGGGTACCCTAGTACTAACAAAAGTTTTACTTAATTTGCATAATTAAAATCGGTTAATTTATGACTTAATTATATACACTTTTCATGATGCTTTTTTGTTTAATTATTTTTAAGTGAATTCATA
Source organism: Coelogynopora nodosa (assembly GCA_034780555.1). NCBI lineage: Eukaryota > Metazoa > Platyhelminthes > Proseriata > Coelogynoporidae > Coelogynopora > Coelogynopora nodosa. The sequence continues at coordinate 9,298 of JAUZND010001102.1, read as the reverse complement.
TAATTCAAATAACTTACACATATCATTTACACTTTTTGTATTTTAATATATACACCGAGAAAGACACTAGAGTCGATATATTTTTTAAATAAATGTGTTACTAAAATGAACAATAATTTCTTACTCGAATATTGTAGTCCGTAACTCGCCAGTTCTAAAATATCAACAAATCATATGTTGGTAAAAAACAGAGGCAATGTAGTGATTATTTTACCATAAATATAATTATTTCATTCATTTTGTATATATATTTTTTGAAATGTACAAAAATATAAAGTTTAGAGTTTTTAATTACAATATAAAATATTGTGAAATTAACTCAAAAGCAGCATGTCTAAAAGTAATGTTATGCAAGTTTGTATATGAAGGAAATAGGACGTTATTTTCATATATTTAATTTATTTGAAAAATATCAAACTGAAAAATAAATAATATTTATCTTCATAAAAGATGTTATTCAACCTATACGGTGATTATAACTAAACATTTATATTGAATTTATATTATTAACCCTTCATTCTAGCTTAAGGAGGGTTGTTTTATACAAAGCATCATCTTTTTATTTATTATTAAATAAATAGATTGAACCGCAAATATGACATGTCGCCACAAAGCTTTAACACATTATGTTGTACACAAAAACCGACAGCAATTGTGATTAGTGATTTAAATCTATTACTTGTTTATAGTTGCAAGAAGAAAAAAGTATTACTAGCACTATAGACAACATAAAACATGTGTATTACGTATTCTCTGAAACACATTTAGTATTTGTAACATCAACAGCTTCTGATGTAATAATGAGGACTCACATCGGACTATGACCGCCACACTTCCAGGACATATCCCTGGGGTGGCAAAAACCCTCGAAGAGTGCGTCTACCAAAGTAAATCATGAGTTTGGGAAAATGTTTAACAACCAGAGGCAGTAACCAAGCGGCTGACCGCTAATATATCATGATTCAAGATAAGGATGATCAACTAAACCCTGGACCACAATAGCGCTACAAATGCAAAAAGAGCATCAGAATGTCATTAAGAAAAACAAAGAATCAACACCAATGAACATATTTGTATTACCAATTCGCAGGACAATAGAGGAACAAATAAACTAGAGATTCGAATCATTTTTCATTAAATCTACACATTAAACTGGCAAAAGTGAGAAATTGTAAGGGAGATCATAATTGTTGTGAACATATTGGTTATGAAATGTTCCAATAACAGATGTTGTAAAGTAGTAGATAGCGAGGAAAGAGAATGAAAATGAAAATGAGATCATTTATAAAATATATGCGCAGCCGGAAAATATATCACATCGTTTGTAGCTGAAATGATGGCATTATAGAAACGACTAGAATTAGGGCCTTGAAAACCTTGAGAAAAAATATTAAGAAAACTGCAAGAAAACAGATGAAAGAATATACAGGTTATGTTGGTTCCAGTACATCAGGAAAATGAAGAAGATGATATGGCAAATCAAAAATCCGGAATAGGAGGGGGAAAGGAAGATTGAGAAGTAGAATGCGAGTAGAGTCTGTTCGCAAAGAAAATAATTACAATCTGGAATAAAGAAGGATGTGTACAGACAAGTTCACTAGGGAAGACAAAGGAATGAGAAAGACATGGTTAATCTGGCGAAGATCAAGTGCAAACGAAGATAACACATACGAAAAACATTAGAAAAACCTAGGGCTTGTGGAAGACGCAAACTGCAGAGGGTGTAGAGAAACAGAAAAAAACAATAGAACACATCATGATATGTCCGCCATGAGAAAAGAAGCGCTGGAAAACAAGATCCAATCAATAGGAGACAAGACTTGGGAAAGGTAATCAAACTGGTGATCAAGTTCATCAGGGCCATCAACATTTGTTGACCAGAGAAATGTCTGAAGCAACAATAACAACAACAGCATTATAGACAATGCAAAGATTATTTCTAAACTGAAATTATCTTTTTTGACTACGTTTGAAACCTTTCTAACAAGTTCTTAAGCATTAAACACATTAAGTTAATGCTAATTTCATACAGGAATAGTTATGAGGATTTGTAAGAAAACAAACACTGCGCAATAATGTGTCATCCAACTATCCTAAAACTTATTTCAAGAGTTTCACATATTTACCTTTTTTGGATTATTTTATTATTTTTCCACAAAGCCATACAAGTGATGAAATTGATCATTTTCAAGTATACACACAAATTGACCAACAAGTGACAAATGATACATTTAGTACAATTACATAAATGACCTTCATTTAACCACTATTTTTCAGTAGATGATCATAATTTGGCAACATACAAAATATGTTGCAATAAGAGAATGTTCTGCCTTAGTCATGCAAAAATGGGCAGTTAAATTTGTCTATACAGTAAAACAAATATTCCTCTTCTTCTAATAAACTCTGTCACAGTTGCAGGTGTTAAGCTAGCCAACGCAACAAAAGTACCCTTCAAAAAGGATGCTTCTTAGTGCATTGAATTAGAACCATATTTATTGAAACTTTTTTTTACCACTCGCTGTGACTTTTAAAGTATTTAAACATTATATTTTATTCTGATGTAAACTATGTTTTTAGGCAACGCTAAGCCTCCAATATATATTTTGTTCATAATCTCATTAATGTACACATTCTTTTGTTAACACTCAATATTCTGTGTTTACAAGCATATAATCGTAATTTTTACACATTTGAAATGGTTTACCTTTTCTTAGAGTTCATTATGAAAGGTAATTAAGCATGTCAAGTAAAGAAAAAGTTGTTCATATTACAGTATATATTTGTTATACATACATAATTATTGCAAAAAATCATGTAGGCCTAAATACATTAATTTTGTTGTCCTATACATGTAAGACATAATTTATAAATGTTGATATGATTTTAAAAATTGCTGTTTTTTGAGAGACAACGTGCTTGCCTGTCAGTGAAAGCAGTGTAAATAAACTGCTAAAATTATCTAATTATTTGAACACTTATATTTGACTCTCGACAGAAAAGATTCTATGTATCACAAAATTATAAAACAAAACATACTAACAAAGTTTTGTGTAATTAATCTATAAAACACAGTTTGAACAATATTTTATTAGCAGATGTATGTAATATGTTTTATGTATCATATTAAATGTTTTACAAACATTTTAAGAACATTTAAACAAAATAAGTACTGTCTAAAAATACATTGGCACTGTTGTATACTACTCCATAATTTTTTTAAATTTTAAATATGTTTTATAAAATATATATCAACTGTCGCTTAACATCATACTTATATATTAAGAGTTTGATTATATAATAATTGAGTTCGAATATTTTAGCTTACTTAATAAAAATACGTGTAGGAATTTGATATATTATAGCATAACCATAACATATAATATATATATATGTATATATGTATTAATTTAAAAAAATTATAATTTAATGTTTATCTCTAAGGTTGTATAACATTTAATTTCAATCATACTTTCCATACAACAATCTGTGTAATCGTCAATCCAATAACTCCACGGTCCTTTATAGAAAGATTCATTTTGTAAAATGACTCCTCGTACTCGTAAACTAATGTGTTCCAGTGAAATAAATTTACAAATTATTTTCTTTGACACGAAAACTGTTAAACACATGAGTTATAATTACATTATTTATAACATGTTTTACACAAAGATATTATAATGCATACTTTTTTCATTCAAATTTATACGTACTGTAGGTAAATTACATTATACATTATACATTATACATTATACATGCTACATTATACATTATATAGAATTTCTACTACGTGGACACTGATGCTATGCGAATAACATATGCGACTGAATCTTTATCATAAGCGAATGTTAACTAAATGATGTCACTATTGTTATACAGATTGAATTTAAACTACACCATTACATTAAAAATACATTTAAATGAAAACATGTGGTTGAATCAATTTACATTTACTTGCGCATCAACAATGAAATAAATTTATTAAATAATAACATAAATTAATACATATTAATAAAACCATTAATCACAGTCGGAAGACAAATTATAATTCAAAGTTAACAAAATATTAAACATACACTTTTTTAAGAACACTAAATGTTTATTTCTCAATATTAGTATTCACAATAAGCTTCACCAAGAGATTATAGTAAAATATGTTTAACAATATGGTAGAATGTGCAAACAGTAAGAAAAATTAAGATATAAAAATAAAATTATACGATATTAATTTGAATGGTTACCGAAAAAACAAATGAAGTTAGTTTACCTAAAAAGGTAAAATATAAAACGATTGATAAAAGAATTAGAAATCAATAAGCAATAAACACAGATTAAGAAATCTGAGTAAAAAATATAGCAATTAATCTAGTTGGAACTATTGCTATAACTATAAGTATTATTATATTATTATTAACCAACTAGCTATGTAACTATATTGTACTAGCCTAACTACTTTATAAGTTAACAATGCAATTTATGTATATTCTAAAAACAGTATTTATGCATTAAAAAGAGGGATTAGAGATACCATAGAATTTCCGAAGTAGTGCCATTCATGGGATAAAATTGATAACATAATATAGTGTTGTGTCGATATCGCACTGTATTGTTGTACCTTATTATTTTAAACAATTTAAAATAAACATTTTAAAAACAGATAACACCAGAATGTTATCTCAACATGCATTTACATTTAATAACAAATATTTTCAAACTGTAATAATGTATTTGGTATTACTGAATTGAAAATTGTTAGCATTATTTTTTTATTTTCGTATTCATTATATAGGCTTTTTAAAACCAATAATATTGTGGAAAAACACCTTTATCAATTAAACACAGAAAAAGTTCCCATCGCGATAAAGCAGGCACTTATTGGAGAATAATAATATTTCTCATTATTCTTTCTTTATAATCTATCTCTGGTTAAAATGAAGAAACACATGACGAAGATGGTAGCCTAAACAAGTGAGATAAACTTATGAATACGGGGAATTAAGGCTAGGTCAAAAACCAAACCCTGATAATGTTTCATGTTTTGTGAATTTTTTATTTATTAGGGAAGAGCTTACAAGGCGGTGTTTAAAAGATTAGGAGGAATTCTACAAATGGAGGATAAAGAAAAATCAAGAATATTATCAACTTTTTTTAACTCCGCCATGTAGAAACTTCTCTCATAAAATATCTCCGTGTATCCAATCTATTTCAGGATTCTAATTTTGACCGTCTTAAGTCTATCTCCACCATGTCTCCACTGTATCAGACATCTCCACTGTGTAGTCTATCATTTTCAACGCGTTTCTCTTCGTTCTATCTCTGGTTAATTCTGCTCTATCTTAGATTTGGTTATGTGATATTTGTTCATTGTTTATATCTGATCTTCATACATTAATTGTTAATACATTTTTTTAATAATATTTAAAACATAACCATATCATTATTTTAATTCTTCAATTCTATTGATTCATATTTTCTAATTATCCAGATGTTTTGTTTTTGTTTTTCCGAAACGTTTTTTTTTATTATGGTGCCATTTTATTGTCAAAGTTATTATTAGTAGTAGCTATTTTTCTTACCATTTTTCAATTCTAACATTTTGTGAAAAAATATTATCATAGCTTGGTAAGACCAATTTTGTTTGGCGAAATATTGAGCAATAATGATCGTATAATTATTATATTGAGAATATATATTTAAATAATATTTTGCTATATAAATATCTAGATCAAATGTACATTAACTTACAATATTTATTAATGGTATAAAATGTTTGACCTCCATTTGGAAAAGCGTCACCATTAATTTCAACTAAATAATTATTGTAATTAGAGTTTGAAGTCCATGTTAACATAGGATTACAATTTGTGTGTTTGACAATATTCAAATCTGTAATTTCTGCAAAAAGACATGTTTAATTAAGATGTATAATAAGTTAACTTACATAAAAAACGATTTCAAATTGGAACATACATATTTGTGTGTTTAAATAAATAAATATTAAATTAATGCAAGCCAATAAGTATATAGGTTAAACCAATCTTAGGCATCATGACATTTAGTATGCTGATGACAACCAACAAATAAACATATAAACGTAAATGGAATAAATAAATATTATAGCGAATTATTGTGAACTATTTTATACTTTCTACAATAATTACCCTTTTATTTTAAGAGTTTATATTTTCCTTCGATAATAAATTGTTTACAGCATAAAAATGTTATTACTAAGTGTATGTTAAATTAGATTTTTATAATGTTATGTGTTTATAATTGTATAAAAAATTGGTATGAAATCTGATTGAATTATAAATTATGACTGATAAATTACTCGCTTAATATACATAGGTTGTGTTACATGTCACAATATTATATAATAACCGAAATAAATTATTCTCTTAAGGTGATTGTGTTTCCACCAAATATTTAGACTTACAAAAAATACAATTGTTTCAGTCATTACTGGGCTATGGAAGAAGTCCTACATATATTTTCCCATATTTATTATAATATAACTATATTTTTGATCGCATGTATAAGCCTGTAATTAAAATAGTTATGTACCTCATAAGCTATTTGTGCACCTCAAAAGCTGTTTGTGTTCTTCAAAAGATATTTATATGACTTAAAAGCTATAGTTGATTGTCGTAAAAGTTACTTATTTGCCTAAAAACTAATTGTTTCTAAATTATTACTATATTATTATTTTATAATTGTTAACCATTTATTCCGATAATTTAATCAACATAATGAGAAAGCTAGATCACGGAAGACTCCAGGCTTGTGTGTTAGATAGAGCAAGTACTGCGGTTAAGTATATGTAAAGATAGAACGTTCAATCTAATATAGTATTCCATTTTGTTTCCATTTTTATTTCTGGGCCAAAATAAATCTTATGCAAAACTGTGTTGAGCAATGGTAAACAAATGAGCCATCTTGCTTCCACTAATGCGTAAGTATCATTTTAAACTGTGTTGTACAAACCTATTGAAAGTGCTAAGATGTTCAAGCACTGACCCATCTTAAACAGCCTACTACTGAAGCCGCAATGTTAGCTACGATATATTAAGATATAATTGAAGTTTATATGAAAAAAAAATTAAAAAATACTTATCATAATAAAGCTTAAAAAATCATTATACACAAATAAATGTACTAATAACTAAATGTAACAATAACTGCCGTATCTTAGAGGCAACGTTGAGGTCCGTTTAGTTTTATTAAGAAGCTGGGGATCCTCGCATATTGATATTTGACTGCTATTGTATATTTACACGATAAACATAGACTCTCTTTCCATTCCTTACCTTTACAAGGCTTCTCAACAGACTTCATCCACTGGGTCCATTGTCCATATTCAGAAAGCTTAACTCCTCGAACACGCCATTGAAATGAATCTGCCTCTGAGTTGTTTAGCACCACTGCAACATTATTTAATTCTGATTACTGATGAAGAGTTGTTTGTTTTAAATAGAGAAAAGTGGTTTGTAATAAGTATGTTTGCTTAATATTTTCAACAAGATGCATTAATATAAGTTTTATCATTAATTATCATTATATCATTCATAGAAATTTATTAAATAATTAATAAGATTAAATAAACAATTACGTCGGTTTTTTTATTATGGTGCCTTCCTTTTATATAGTGTAATTTAAGGTGAGCAAAAATGTAACATTATTATATCCTATATCAATACAAAATTAAAATATATATCCAAAATATATATAGGATATATATAGGTTATAGTAGTAAACATTCATTATTAAAGTGATACAATGTTTTATGTTTTTTAAATATTTACTACTATTTTTCCTGAAATGCCACGAATTAATAAAACCTTTTCGTTTAGATATAAATAGGGTCAATTTCTTAAAATGTACATGCTAAATTTCATATATGTATTATCATACTTTTAGTTGTGTTCCACTTGAACACAGTAGTGATATTCAACGAAAATATTTCCAATTCATAACTGCTATAATCCAACATAGAGGCCCAATGAAGTGTTCGTTTGCAGCCATCCGTAAAATTCATGGTTAAAACATCTAAATATAAAATGTTGCGTATACTTAATTATACATAACTTAATTATTTCTTTTTATAATAATATTATTAATATATTTTAAACTATATATTATAAATAATAATAAAATATAATAAAAAATCAAAATTGATATAACATCAAATAATCGTTTCTTCCTAAATGTATTGTATACATATGGCTACCGATTGAATAAATTGAAGTATACAGAGAAACTTAATCATATGCATAAGCAACAAGATAATACATAACAGTACTATAATTATATAGTATACCTATATTTAGTTGTTTATTGTACAAATAGCGACATTATAACGTCATAAATGTTATCCGGTAGATTCCGCGAATTCAACCATTTTATATGTTTTATAAATTCCTGTATATTTATTTATCTCGAAATATGAAATATTTATATAATTTATCTTAAAAAAATATTTAAACTGTTTGAACAGTGAACATGGAAAAATATTTTATCAAAAACCTTATTTTAAAAGTTGTTTTTAGACTGTGAAAAACCATTTTGCAAAGCTATTTTAACAGAGTAGTGATGTTATATCCAAGAAAAGACTCCAATACAATATATTAATAGCTTATAGCCAAGTTCTATTTTGGATAAATCACCCAGTTGAATCACCCAGTTGAATCACCATGTTGAATGAAAACAAGTAAAACTGTTATGTTGAATACGTTTCAACAGCTGGCTCTCAGACAAAAAATATATATATTTCAAAATAACTTCGTTTCCTAATTATCTCTCTACTTATAATATGAACCATACTTATAGATATAATTATTCTGAAAAGTTCGTACCTGTTGAATAATAACTTTTAAACATTGTTGGTATTTTCTCAGCGTTTATCTGAAGTACAAATATAACACATAAATATATATTATTTTATATAAATATATATATATATATAATCGCAGATGCTTCTTAGTATTTTTAGCTAAAATCCCCATTGTTAACCTACAATATACCTATAATTGACTTCTATCATTTAACTGATATTTTTAGAAATGGTCAAATAATGCCATTTTATCATTGCAGTGCAATTATTGAATTAAGTTTATAGTTAATTGGTTCTATCAACATTCACGGGATTTCTTTCACCGTTTAACATTGTAATAATTTTATGTTTATAAGCCGTATACACACGTTAGTTCCCGGCGCTAGAGCCAGATGTCCCATCCACACGTTCAATCCCGGCGCTAAAGCCGGGCTCGCGGCGCGATAGAATCAAGATTTGTCCTGTTAG
>JAUZND010001101.1:0-13703 GCA_034780555.1 Coelogynopora nodosa | reverse complement strand
TGTTTTTTCACTTTTGTATTCGCCTCTGATGAAGGTACACATGTATTGAAAATTCAGGCAATAAATTTGCATAGTGTTGTGGAACTATCTTAAACTTTTTAATTAATTTTGCCAACACAAAATATTTATCTTATTAAGTATATTCTGTACACAACTCATATGGGTTTGTTTTTACTTACATCAGTATGGCTAAATATTTCATATATTTTGGAGTATTATTGTTGATACTAATTATTATAATTTGAAATATTAGATTTTTTTGATTTTTTAAATGTAGGATTTTATTTTACCCTACTTCATACCTATTTGTTCTATACAATTTTAGTATTTATTTTTCTTTTAATAATAATTATAACAAATTACTCAATTTAAATTTATTCACTATGTCTGGTTACATTATTTTACATTGTTAACACTATTTAAAAGGTTATCATTTAATTGTTTACTCAAATAACGTATTTGATCATGGATATATTTGATATGTGTGTATTATTTATTAGATAATGGCCCAGTTGCACCATTGTATAGTAACTTACTATAGTATTGTAGCTGCAACAATATGTAAGTTCCATCAAAGCATTGGGTTGCACAAATCTTGTATTAGTTACTATATTCCTTGACTTAGCTTTCTTATTGAAACAATACACTAATGGTAAATTCAAGGGGGTATCAAGCTAGATTCCCTATTGTTCCCGCTCCTAGTATCCCATGCAAAGTTGCCTGCTGAAGAACGCATATTTCCAATAAATAAAGTATGCATTATTCATAGCATGCCATATTTAGGTTATCTTGTCTCTGTTGACTGGACTTTTTACATTAAATTTTCTTAAGTCGTGTAGCAATTGTTGATGTAAAATCTGGTCATCATTAGAAAAAAACTGTTTTATTATAGTTCATAAAAGAGAGATGCAAAGTATTCGAAAATAGAAAAATGGGCTCACATACATAATTTAAACATTTTAGACATAAGATGTAGTGACATTATCGAACAATAGTAATCATTTGTTTCAAGAAGAGGTAAGAAACAATAGCATTTTGGAAATTGTCTGTAGTATAAAAGCATAGAGCGATTACAAGTTACACTTCTGGAGAATTTGAATTAATGCGACCATTATTTCATAGTTTCTCGTTAATTTCGGCATTAATGATTGAAAAACGAAATCTGTCAATAAATGTCTCTTTTCAATATATTTCAAAAGGGTTTTTGCAATCGCGTATTAATCTGGGGGAGTGAGATTTTTATTGAATGCGGAAATAATATATATTTCGAAATAATTATCCATCATAGCTGGAGAAATTCTGATATGATCATAAATTTACTACAATATAAATTTATGTTAAATTGGTACAACTGGAGGTAAATTAAGTTACTACAAAACCTTGTGTCATTAGTATACCAATCAGAAAACAGATAGTCAAAACAATCAGTGGTTCCTATTAATAGATTAAATACATGTAATGTTTTCAGGTCGCTACTTACTACACATTGGTGTAGTAAGTATATATACTACACATTTACTACATTATCATAAAGTTATGTCAATGAAGCCCAATACAAGGTTTATGACAAATGGTGCAATCGGGCCAATGGGTATTTATAAAATAAAACAATTTATTACATATACAAACCAAAACCAAATAAAACTACTGTTTTATAAACAAATTTAATGATAAAAATAATATATATAAATTAAGGTAATGTTACTGAGAAAATTGTTTTGCTGATCATTTTATTTAAAAGTTTCATTAATATAATTTTTATTTCACAATATCGAATATTTAAGAATTAACCTGCCAGTAGATATAATTTCAAATGAAGAATTTTGATCCAAAGTAATTTTAATTTATTATAATTAATTTAATATATTTCATCAAGGAAAAATATTTGCATATATAATATATTTGTTAAATATATTTGTTAATATATATAATTTATAAATATTTTGTAAATATTACCATTTATTCACATGTATATGTATATATAGCATGGCCAAACTGTAGTTAAAATAAAATATAAAAATTTCTGATAGAAAGAAAATTTAAATATTCATTAAATAAAAACAATCTGTATACTAAACACTAAAAAATAGGTTGCAACACGAAATATCTTCATAACTATTTACAAATGTCATGATTCAGCTTTTTTGCAATCTTGAAATCTGTGAATAACATGGTGGGTCACTTTTGCAATATTATTTGCTTTTCTTCATGGATTTTCCTTTTTAATTTATCATTAATTCTTGGCCTTTACGAATATAGCTTTTGGTTGAATGTTATTTTAAAGATGCAGTCTTTACACCAAGCATATACTTGTATGACTTTGCAATAATTCTATCAATAACAAATTATTGTATGTATTAAGCTTGAAATAATGCTCCAAACAATAAACCCAGGAAGATTATTTATTGTTGCATGATTTCATGTGGGTTATCCACAAAAATTACCAAAAAAGTAACCAGACACTTTTTTTTAAATGATACGAGTACCTTTTCTGGAAATGCTTTAATAATGTAAAATTAATTTTATTTTATAACAGGAGGATGTTTTTGTTATTAAGAATATAAATTGGACTGTGAACTAAATAATAATTAGTAAAAAAATAGATCAATATGTTTCTAGGATTGTAAAGAAGGATCATTCTATATTTGTAATATATTTGTTGTAATATTAAAAACTGATTTTTGTAAATATTTTACATGAAAGAATGGTTTTATAACACATCTTTAGCTTGAGGAAAGACAATAAAGAATTCTTCAATTTAATAATTGTTTTCTGTAACTTATTTTATTCTTGAATACAAAGTATTTATTGCTAAGTGTTAAAAATATTTATTATTATGGTTTAAACATTACTTTTAAAATAAATATTACAAAGCATAATACCAAAGAGTAATTGATGAGAGATATTGTTAAATGATAAACATATTATTCAATTGTAAAGATGTGGTATATTGGTTAATCTGCAACAAAATATAATAACTTCAACTAAAAGTTGGCTACTTTTCCCTGTACCTGTCATATATCTGCTTCTTAACCTATTTTGTGTTGTGATCACCAGCAGGTCATCAAAGATTAGATAAAACCAACAATACCAATAATGAAATAAAACAATAAATATAATACAGGATGATGCAAAAGTCAAGATACATAAGTTATACAAGTATATATATATATTATATGAGTACCTATGATATATATTTTGTTACAACACTCTGTCAAATGTACAAAATGTCGATAGTTAATCAATACTGAGAAAAGAGGTACCAAACAATGTAAAATATAATAAAATGTATATTAGCCCATTTATATACGCATGAATAAGTATGTATAAGCCTGTTCTATCACTATTCACTCAAAAATGTAATAATGCCAATACTCTCATTACAATATCGTGTAGAGCTGATATTATTGAACATTCATGAACTTTATTCACTTGAACTAACAATTCTTTAAAATTCCTATTTTTCCTGACTTTTGTGTCGTACATATGACATTGTTCAGTCCTTATGTCTTAATTGTGTTATGCCCCATCTTTCTGGTGCAAAGCAAGTAATGATAGATATGCAACCGGGAAGGTACATGTGATCTTTTATAGCTACACTACCAGTAAAGGTTGTTGAATCCACATAAGGTGAAAAGATTATAGAAAATTATAGTGAAAAGAGTAATTTTCAGGCAAACAATCAGTGGAAGTTTCTCAAGTTGTACTTAATTCTTAAATGAATATTTTTATGAACACGTTCATTTTCTATTTTTTGAGAATATTATGTAATATGTATGGAAAATAATACAATTATTTAGTTATTAATTGATTGTGTCTTATAATACAATGCAATCGAACTAATAGTATATACTACTCATAAAGGCATAAGTAATATGAATAAAAAGGCTTTCAAAATATGTAATCTATAAAATAATCATGTTCTAATCAATAATTAACCATACTTGAGTGATACTACTCTTAATCGTGTATGTAACACGAATGAAAATGCATTTGGAATAGATATTAAAATTAAACAATGTGTTTTTACATTAAATATCTTTTTTATAATTCTATTCTTCATTGAAATAAACAAAAAATGACTACTCAACCATAAGATTAACTAATTTTATTATTAAACATGTTAATTTCTACTTCGATAAAAATTATATTGCTCTAATATTACAAAATGTATTCATTTTAATAGATTTTAATTTTTTCCGTACTAATTTTGATTTTATTAGATATTTCTTAGTATTTAAAAAAAATTGGTTTCGTTAATATTATATTCAAATTAGAAGTAGATATATTGATAAACTCACTCAACTAAATGGCTTTAGTCATATCTGTCAATTGAAGTTTTGATATATTTTTTCGGTTATGTTATTTTTAATATAATTAGTGGTATATTCGTCTCCGTTTCAGTTGAATCATCGACAAAAGGTCATTAATTACTACGTTGTCTTATTCTCTACATAATTACTCTATTATATACCTATCAGCTTTACTGACCTTTGGATACTGTAAATAAACATACATTTGGCGTTAAAATTCGTTGTGTCAAAGTCGAAATACTGTGAAGATTGTTTATACAAAATTTCAAGGCACCCAAAATAATGATGTGCTTGCTATGTTTTAGAAGTAAAAGTAGTTGTACGGATATTTTTTAATACTATCATTTAAATTATCCAATTATTGATATTGTATAAAATTATTTAACATCGAATCCTGTTGCTTTACTGTTTGAAAAACAATAAACCACCATAATTCCACTGTTTCTATAATACTTATACTGGATTGTCAAAAGGAATTTTCCTTCTGCTATTATTGCATTTTGAATTTGTCTATTACTACCTTCTTTTCGGGATCTAAATAATAAAATATTTATATATCTTAAGTTTGTACTATTTGGAGTTTGGCAACTGCGTGTTAGTTATTCGCATTGTTTAATTTTTTTTATTACTATCCATATTTAAGTTAAATTATGTATAATAAATTAATAGCTTGGTATATATAATGAATTATTTCAATAAATATGTCTGATTGAATAAAATGTTTCATATAACTATATGTTAGAAGTAGTGTCACGGTAATATATTAATTGTTAGTATTATATTGTATCATGTTGCATGTTAAATATATTTTTATATATTACTATTTTCATTTTATTAATGTATTATTTAAAATCTCAAAATTTAAAATAAAAATTCATTTACGAGTTATATTATAAATTTCCTGTAATATATTAATTTTTATAAATTATATACTTTTGACTATAAAATTCAGTTAACATAAAAAAAAAGATTATAGAAAATATGTTTATCAAATTATATCGATTTAAGGAGATGCTTGCGTAGAATCTGCGCATTGTACAAATGTTTGTATTCTATTATCCGAAAGCGAGTTGAGTCACTATATTTATGTATAGATGTGTACAATATGTTTATTTAGCGTAAGTGTAAGTACGATATTATATATATCTGATGTTAAAATTTTGCCACACATTTTTTTATATCAAAGTATTTGGTATTTGTGGTTATGATCATTTACAAAATGCATTAATTTATTATTAACGACAGTATATTATTATACGATCATAATTATCTGTTGATATTCACAGAATAGTTATATATAAATACGTATTGGACTCATTTACATAATTTTGTTTTAATTTATTTCGTTTATTATATCTTATTTCAGGTTGGTATAATCGGTGGTTCTGGTCTTAATGACCCCGATATTCTGAATAATATTAAGGAAATGAAAGTTTCAACGCCCTATGGTGATCCCAGTGATAGTCTAATCGAGGGAGATATTGCCGGTGTTCCCTGCGTGCTACTATCAAGGTATTTAATATGAACAGTTAGACACAACATTTAGGTATGCGTATATAATTGTACATATATTATGTAGTGTGCTCATGAGGCTATTCAGATGATCAACGCTTGAATATACTCTTAAAAATACAAGGGACTGTCACAAATTCTATTGATCGCTCAGTAGGTTACTGTATCATAAAAAACAAAGTCTCAATTGCACAATTTTAATTCATCAACCACCACACCTCTCTCAACACCTGTTACGGTTTATTTTTGTTACATGCATGCATTTACCCAGCCTTCACTATGACGTTTAATTTTAATTATTTACTATGGCGTTTAATTTTAATTATGACATACTCCACTCTGCACACATATTCTTCCAGTGAACACAGTTCACTACGACTTCTATCGATTATACAATTAAACTACATTATCAAAGCAAACTACAATTAATATTAACAGCATATTTCTTACTCTATGATTAACAGATCATAAAATTAACATGACACTATATCAGGTAGGAATTTGTGACAGGGACGAATTTTATAATTTTTTAGAGGATTTTCAATTGGAAACATTTCAATTTATAGTTTTTGCAAGAAGTTAAATATTTATGCCAATTTTTAAAACAGTCACGTAATACCTTTAATGTTTAAGTTTTAATATGTTCAAATGGTTTGAACGTCTGAATATTACACCTAAAATAATCTAGGTTTTCTCTTAATTAGTATTCTCGTCTGCATATTAAACATATTACCTACTTTTAAATGCAACTGTACCAAATTTTCTAGATTGCAGACCGTGTACTAATTTAGTGTAATGCTTGGAGACCGTGTGTTCATAGTGTAATGATTAGACATAATAATTATAAAATACTTATATTTACGAAAATCTGTAAAATAACTTCACTCATTATCGCAACAATCGTCAATTAACAGACACGGTAGGAAGCACACGATCGCTCCTAGCCAGGTGAACTATCGGGCCAATATTTGGGCCCTCAAAGAGGCCGGCTGCACGCATGTGTTGGCCTCAACTGCCTGCGGTGGCCTGCAGGAGCACACCCACCCGGGCGACTTCGTAGTGATCGACCAGTTCATCGATATGACACGCCGCCGTGAGCAGAGCTTCTATGATGGACAGGCGGGTCATCTGGAAGGGGTGTGTCACATCCCGATGGCCCATCCGTTTTGTGAGGAGACTCGACAGGTCTGTGTATATATGTACCCTGTAATTATACATTAATTTTAGATTGCTGTACCTTCTTTATTCTGTCATGTTATTAGTCTAACCCAGGGAAATTTTTTAATGAAACACACAATTACATTGATTAATACAGAATCTTGCATGAAAAAAAAACCGTTTCAATATATTAAATAAACTACACATTTTTTTGTAAAATCGGTAGAATGCACCAATCGTTGTATATTTAACATAATTAATAATACCATGGTTATATAAATGAAGGTATTATTCTCTTTGTTCCCATTGTAAAAATTCTCATATAAGCCATACAAGTTGTAAGCAAACTGTATAAACATTACGGACAATCATAAAGGTAACTTAAGCTAAATATGATCGATTATCGTTAAAAAATTTAAATACATTATTTGTAGATATGTTCTGTCCAAAAATGCTTTATTATATGTACAGTACACACATTGTTCATTTTACACAAGATTTAAATTAATCACTAGTTAATCAATTGAAATATTTTACTGTAATTGTTGTGTGAGTTTAACAAATAGGTGAGTTTACAACAATATTGTTTGGTAACAATACTGGCTCTGACGAAGTTTGAAACTGTTCAACAACAGCGTGTGGTGTAACGCGACGCAATATCTTTTTTTAAGTTTTCTAGACAAATAAGCTTGCACTTCATTTGACGGACGTTTTTAAGGGGTTCTTATCTACACTTCTATTTCTTCTATATTCTCTGTAAGTAGCTTAGAGGACCCACAGTGAAATTACTGGAACAAAATAAGTAATGTATCTTTGTTTATAATGCTATATAGTATATATATGTATGATGTTTAAAATTGGTTAAAACTTAAATTTGATAGTTTTATTCATGATTTATTGAAAAGTGTTGACAAAACAAGTCATTAAATAATATTGTTCTAAAAGCAGAATAATATTTATATAATTATTCATATATTCATATATATCTTTAATAGAAGATTAAAAAATTAAAGAAATATACTATTATGTATAAATAATGAAAATGTGTAAATAAAAGTATATTAACACAAGAAGCGCGGAGCCCGTCCTGTGACGATTTTAATTTTTAAAATCGCTATAATGATTTTATGAATTAAAAAAAAACTAAACCTCTCGTAGCAAATAATCATTTTAGAAGGTGCGATCGACATAAAAGAATTATAATTATATCTGACCGGAAAAAAATTTAAGAGACAATTTTCCTAGAAGCGCGAAAACCCGTCAGGTGACGATTTCAGACAACATCGGAAAACGATTGTGTAATTATTAATTTACAGTTCTATGATGCAGCCAGCAGCATGAAATCATATTATTTTTATTATATAACGTTATATATAATTATATATATATGCAATTATAAAAAGTACTAACAAGCATATTCAGTGAAGTAAAATCAAACCAAATCAAACATATTACAACATAGATATTTGTTTGTATTCAGAAAAATAATGCAATAAAAAATGAAAATAGCGACACATAATTTTTTTTACCAAATTATACATAGTTCTTACAAATCATGACCTGACAAGGTCCACAAACTGGTTTGTCGCACGAGATACAGAGGTTGAGGGTTCGATTCTTCACGCATGTGACTCGAATTCCACATGTAAATCGCCTCTGGAGAACGACTGGCTCCTGCTCTCGTAGCTCTTTTGCCACATCTCGACTCAACTCTTTGGATAACTGGAGCAAGAAATGGCGACGACTGATCCGACTTCCAGTTTTTTCTGTATAAAATGAATGCTTTGACGCCGGTGAAGTCGAGGAGGATATTATATTAAAACACTGCCAATGGGCGGCGGCGACAAGCAGACTTGGTGAATAGTTGCCGACACATGGAGTCAAGAAAGTCGACTCCACACTTATTTTCGTTGTAGAATAGCATCGTGTCTGGCTTCTTCTTGCCTTCCAATTGGACGTTGCTATCTCGGTGCTGTGTAGACAATATGTAAACGACTTGGCGGGCTTTCGCTTGGTATCGAGTCAGGTGGAGGTCGTCGGATTTCATGAAGACTGATTCGTAGAACTCTAGCTGTTTGTGGCGGTGGCAATTCGCGGCGATTCACACGAACTGTACCCGTAAGGGTCGTACGTTTGGCGAACAGGGCTTCGGCGAGTTCTTTGGACGTGAAAAAATTTTCCGTTGTGACGTTGTGCCTTTGGTCAAAGAGAGACTCCACCAATTTTATCACGACGTGTGCCCAGAGAATATTCAACTCTTGTTTCTTCACGACCAAGATAGGGCATTACTGCAAAACAATACTCAGTCTCCACGTCGGCTAACGACCAAAACTTGATGCCGAACTTGTCGGGCTTATTTGGCATGTATTGAGTCCACTTGCAGCGTGTCTTGGGATATAAGGGAAGAGTTGCTCGTCCACAGCGAGGAAAGGGCCTTGACAATAACAGCGCTGAGAGTTGTTGACGAAGCGATTGAGGCCCTCTGAAACCATGCAAAACTTGTCCTGACGAATATTGCGTCGACGATCGCGCTTGTGGTCGAATCTCAAGTACTTCTTTATCTCCCTTATCTCGTCTCGCGCCATTTTTTCTGTTGTACGCAGGGCAGCCCATCTCTTCGATCATAGCTCCTGCAGAGGAAAGCTCCTCTGATTCATAACTCCACGCCGGTAAAGGAAACCAATAAATTGCTCGACTTCTTCTTCATTAGTGGACCAATTCGGGAAAGATTCTTGAGCGAACTCGTTGATGCATCTTACGATGTGCTCGACTATGTGACGATCAAAGATGAGTTTGAAGGCACCCATGGGCGTCTCGATCATATTACAAACTTGTGTTGTGCCCATTCTTTCAGTAAAAATGTTTCTCTGCTCGATTTCCACGTCTTCCTTTGTCCCTGGTCAGTACTGTCCATCTTGTTCCATCTCGCCCAGCAACTTGACCTCTTACTGTATCGATTTTGCCGCGCTTCTAGTTATACATTTCGATATGAACTATAATACCTTTTTGAATCCTTATTAGCTAATGCTGTTAACAATTACAACATAGGGAATAATTATCTAAATAATTTATTACTATAAATAATTAATTAAATTATACGAAACAATTAAACTGTACTTTAAAAAAAAGATCTGTCAATAAATATAAAGAATTTATAAAACAACTATGTTTAACAATTTCTCCATGGCGACTGTTGATGCATTCTGATAAATTCTTTTTATGCGTACCATATGTAGATCTTCGTTGTAGACAAAATTCATTTTTCCTCACTCCATTTGAATGGATCATTTAAATAATTTGTATATTTTTAGGCTCCTGGGGAATTATTTTATAAAATAACATGAATATAAAAATTATAAAAAACATATGTGAAATAAGTCTTTATTATTGTATCCTTTACTGACAATAATTGTATTTGTCTTACATCCTTTTCCTAGTATGAATTTATATATATATTTCTTAGTAACGCAATTCCCTCTCCTAGCTAGCAGTATCATTTTTCTACGCTACTGAACGCAAGTGGCCATTTGTACATCATATCCTTAAATATTTATCTTTTAACAAAATAAGGGATTTCAGTAGCATGATAGTAAACAATATGTGAAGGATCCTAGATACTTCATTAAGAGGGAATATTAAAAAAAAACTATAAGGGTCAATTTTTTTCTCTCATAAGTTAAGTACATCTTCACATTTATCTTGTATTGTGTACTTCTATGTAATCTTTTCTTTACAAAAATCACTGATATATTTTTAATAAATCTATTATTATTCTTAAAATTCATTAATTTCATAATAATTTCAATAAAATTTGCCTTTTGTCTGAATACAAATATCAATACGAATACCATATTTTTGACATTTAGATTTCTTCTTGCAGTATTGATATTAAGATTAATATATTAAACAACCATAGATGTGTAATTCACCAACAAAATTACACACATTTTCTGCACATGTTAAGTACTATCTCTTGTAATCTCATTTATCGCGAATGACTCATCGATTCAGATATTCATTGAAGCTGCCCGCGTCTGCGGTATCACCGTCCACAACAAGGGATGCGTACTGACTATTGAGGGGCCTCGATTCTCCTCCCGCCACGAGTCCCGCATATGGAACCAGTGGGGCGCTGACGTCATCAATATGACCTCGGTGCCGGAGGTCGTGCTGGCTAAGGAGGCGGGACTCTGTTATGCCTCCTTGGCGATGGTCACCGACTATGACAGCTGGCGAGACGAGCATGCCTCGGTATTATTTGCAGTATAGAGCGCTATTTCTTCTGATTTGTTGGGTTAATTTTGTAGTTTTCTGTAATTGAATGATTAACCCCAATCGCACCAAAACGGCGCTTTTTAAAACTGATTCAGCCAAAGGATCTGTGCGGTTATAGATTCTTTATTAATTTAGTAAATTATAGTATAATTTTTCACTGATTCTAAACATTATATAATTTGGTCTATAATTAGACTATTATTTTGATGACAACATTACAACCACACAAAATATAATTATCAATTTATATATTGTAAGATATAAGATAATGTCAATTAATAAATATAATTATTAAAATTTATTATACAAAACTTTTATAAATTCGTCATTGGATACATTCGAACGTTGAACTATTTGTAATCTATCGTCACAGCAAATATATAAAATTTCGTTTTTTTAAAAGACGCACATGTGGATCAATTTAACCATCTGTATATGTTTAGCTACATTGCATTTACCGTACACCATGTCTATTTACTGTTTAAAAAACTAATATACATTTTTACGACTAACAATTCTTTACAAAAGTTTGGGGGGCATCCTCAGGATAAGTTGGATTCTTTTAAACTGAAAATATATTATAAAACAGAAGCAACTATATGAGATAATATTATTTTGTTGGTTCCAAATATTTATAGAGTATTTTATCATAAGAGATAATTATCTCTCAATTTAGTGATGCAGAAGTACTCTACATAGCCCTACTCAATCTAATCATTGTTGATATTGTCAGAATTTATAATGTCGTTTATCATCAGGGAAATCTTTTTGACATACCTAGTGATATTATAATTCATTCAATCAAATGAAACAGATAACGATTTCAAAAATGGAGAATTATTCACAATGTAGAAATTTAAGAGTATTTTATGAGAAAAAAAATTGTTGGAGAAGCATTGTTTTTTTAACATCAACTTTCACTACGAGTATATAACATATCCGAAAAAAATATATGTGTGATATTTAAAAAAAATGATTGAAATAAATGAATATTAACTAGGTATTTTCTTTTCAATTTAAAAAGAAAAATATAAACTGCAAGCATATTTTATTTTAAAGTGACTAATAAATTGAAAACATTTTTTTGTAATGTTTCATTATTTACTTGTTACTTCGATACGTCATAAAATAAGACCGGTTTATCAGTATAGATCTATCATTCTTAATTGAATTATTACCTATACCATACACACCGTGTAAAGTATATGTTTACAAGGGGTCAAGTAGTTATAGCATCATTTCACAGCAGAAACTACAGCTCTTCAAATGATTCGGTTACACTCGGTAAATGCCATGACATGAAGTACTGTGTATTTCGCACCATTGATGTATGACCGCATTTCTCACCGGTTTTGTCTGGCTCAACAGGTGGATGTTGCCAGTGTCTTGCGGACATTCAAGTCGAACTCGATGAAGGCGAAGAACATATTCATCACAGCCATTCCCATGATTGGCAACCGCGATTGGTCTAAAACTCTCGCCACTAACAAGGTAAATAACAAGCTGCTTCAAGTTTGACATTTTCCGGTGGTTAATCACTTTACTATTGGTGTATAATGTAGTTATTAATGCTATACACGCTTCTTTATGTTCGCCGTGTAGTACGTGGTTATAAGGTGTTTCTTCTGTAAGTAGGCTATGTGAGATTCGAGATACAGAGTTGTAGTCAAAATGTTTTTGTTTTCAATTAGACTAAATAATTACGTGTTTCATATTATTCCAAATGTCGACCAAGATTTGATTTTCAAATTTAACACTTGTTTGTATAAAGGGAATTATCCAATCGTGTCATCTGCACATCGTAACTTTTATTATCGATGAAGATGATTAAATATAAAATATTTACAGATATTTTGAGGAAGCCGATAATATGTATTATACCTAAAATGAGAGTAAAAATAATATAATTATTTTTTGATGTCACTGAATTCAACTTTTTCTACTAAGAACAAAAAGTATTTTATAAATTAAAAGAATCAAGTGTGTTCAAAGTGAGTTAGTATTTATCGCCTTTTTAATAATATTGCAATAAACAGAAGAATTGCCAAATGATTCGGATGGCTACCAGTGCCACATTTCTTTTTAATCGCTATTAATATATGTAAAATATACGCTATGGATGATGGGTTTAACAGTTTCAAACACGCGCAAATATACCAATATTCTTTCTACATTGGATTATACTATATGGTTCGTACTGTGTAATAGTAAATGAAAACATTGCACTCCTTAACCCTTCGTACGTGGAGGAGGGGGGGGGGGGGGTTTGCCCATATTTTTCTCAAAGAAATTAAGTTTTTGATTGAACTATAACACGTATGACCCTGATTTGTTTACTCAGTGGCTAAAATACTTTTATCTTACTAAAATATTAGGAGCTGAAACTTACAACATTAATAGAAAAATTAAGTTTATCGTAAATTATATCCATTTAACTTGATTATT
>JAUZND010001100.1:0-13703 GCA_034780555.1 Coelogynopora nodosa | reverse complement strand
GGGGAGGGGGGGGGTATGGAATGATGCACATACACATATTCTCGGAAAAGGCAAGGCAATATTTGAACCGAGAACCGAAGAAAGGTATATTGATTTAGTAAATTAGGGGTATAATATACAACCTCCGCAACATGTGGTGAGTTGAAAGAAAATTATGCCTAGTCAGGATATAATACGTATCCCCGGTTTTCGCTCTTATGTAAGAAATTTTAAAATACCGCTTAAAATGCATCTCCACTCAATACAAGTCAATATACATTGTATGTTTTTAAATCTGTAGTGTAAATAAATATCACGAGACAAGTAATCAGTGTTTGTTTAATGTGATTAAAGGTATTCATAGAAATATGCACGAGATATGGTAAAGCTCAAGAATTACAGCAAATGATACTCTGATTAGGGCGATTTCATATTACTCTTAGTATAGTCAATTGGACATACACTTAGATTACTGGAAAATAGAGAAAGCGTAAATAACACCAACTATGGGTTCAATTATTTATTTAAAGATACCATGGTTTATAATAATAAACTTGAACTTTTTTTGAAACAGAACCACCTTATATATTATATATAAATATCAGATAAATTAATAAAACCAATCAAATTGATTCACTATAGAATGAACACATTCCTTAAAACATTAACTACCCAACAAGTTAACTCGGAAATAGAACTTAACCGTATAAAACTGTCACAACTATAGACCAGCTGAGAGGACCTTCCTGCGTCATAAGTCGTTAACAACAGTCAACCTAATTAAAACAATACAATTGAAGAGAAACAGACACATTGTTGGCCATATGTATATTGTCGGACATTTCCATATAAGTCCATATAACTTATAGACGTGACGAAGCATTTATATAACGTCGATTGTAAATTTCATTTGCTTTTCGAGTTTGCAATTTATAGTTTAGAGGAAGATGTCTAATCTGTTTGAAACTTTATAATAATAAATGAGATATTAAAAAAGATTAAATCACACTATAAATTCAGAACAACATCCAACCAAAACATCTTAATCAGCCAATTATATAAATTTGTAACATTCATTCTTTTAATAGATTGAATGATTTAATAGAACATAAGAAATGGTCCACAGTGTATAAAGTGGATTATATTTATATTCTGTAAAACAAACTGTTATAAATATGTTAAAAAATATTTGCGCAACATTGTCGGGAATAATATATTGTTAATGTGTCGACATATATACGAGAAGTTCTGTATTCTGCTCTCAACATAATTGAGGTGAATATACTATTTAGAAATAATCGCGAAATAGATATTTCTGAAACTGTATTTTATATTGAAATGTTTATAAGTGATTATACATAACATACGAATATTGCGACTTATCCACAAATACTAATAAAATTTAGTAAATTTTCAACAAACACAATTGAACAAAGTTTGCAGTTCATTTGAACATACTTTCTTTATTATTTATGTACACTTATATCTTATTACATACAGTTACACTTTTTTCAAACCTCTCGGAAACTAGCCTTCAACTAAAATGGGTTTTTATATATATAATAATGACCACACATTTCCACTATATTTGAATAATTAAAAAACGATCCTGCAGCTAGCTACAATAAATATAGAATCAATCGTCAAGGCATAACTATATATATATTGCATCGGGCGCATTGCGGTATCCATTACAAATGCGGTAAACCGGAACCTTATAGACACGTTGACATTTTGATCGTACTGTTGAAATTTAAAAAAAAAAGAGAAAAGACGCCGCCTCTGCGCCAACGCCTGCATTACAGCTCAGCTCGTTCGAATTTATTATAGACCACAACTATCCTGATAAGGTCGATAACACATATACTGACATTCAGGGGGAACGAGAGAACTTTCCCAATAGGTAATTATACGATGAAAACCAATAGTTTAGCAAATCAATTGTTTGATATTTCATAGCTGCTTGTTTGTATATATAAAGAAATTGTAAAGATAGTTACTACAAAAAATACCGTAGTCATAAAAAAAAATTGAAGATTAATAATATTTTATGGTTAAATGTAATCATCAATATTTATTCGTATTACTAAAGTAGTTAAAATGGAAATATATCAAGGCCTATAGCATCAGTTTGCCAAGTGAAATTAGTTGAAATAAGCATCCCAAATTTGTGTATTAACTCGTTAACTATGTAAAAAGGGGATTTCAATACATTGAATGTCAAACTAATCAAGACAATAGAAGAAAAGAAGAAAAAAAATATTGAAAAGCCAAAACATTATCACAGCAGCAACAATAAATTAGAATTGATAACATAGATTACGAAGCAAGATATTTCTATACTGACTTAATGATGTTTTTGTAGCACTGCGAGATCATATAGGACAAATACAATAGATGTAAGAAAAATCAAAATTTATAAGTAAACATTGATTCTACTCAAGGCAGGTTTAGAACAATAAAATATTGAAAAATCAAGTATATGAAAACAAAGCATAACAATAATGCAAAAGTTAGGAATAAATAAGGCGACGTATAAAACCAATAAACTTTATAAATTGAACGTTTAAGGTACAACCTATGGTGTAGGACTTGGGTCTTTCAGTGGTAAAATAAATTAAACACTATACATTTTAAAATGTAATTGAAGTAAATTCAAGTCAAGGTCATTGTCTCAACGAGGTCAAAAGTTATTGCATTATGTGGTCAAAAGTTTTTGTCTTAAAAAATGTAAGATCACTGTATTATAATGAATTCAAGGTCAATGTTTTGACAAAGTCGATGTCACTAGAGGATATATTAAATTCCGTCGAATTACGGATTTTTTAGAGTAAATGTGTGACAATTCCCAAAAATTTAACGATTTTTATACTGAAGTGTATATCAATTAAAGTCTATATAATTTTAACTATGTTCAGTTAATTAAATTACTAACGATATTATGAAAACTGTGTTGAATTAACTCATGTTAACGGCATGTCCCTGATCTATACTGCACGTTAATGACAACCGTCAAGAAAAAAATACTTATATACAAGGAACATTATAGTTTCAACTAAAAATACTAGATACATTATATCCATATCTACCTATACCATATGTAGGGCGTTGTTCATTTCTGTCACGCAAAGTTCTATCTTAGAAGGCTGCTGATCGGCTTTACAGAAAGAAAACAGTCCCATGTTATCAGTATACACAGTGCAACCACTGCAACTGACCTCATAACAAGCAGATTGTCGTTTAGTAGCAGGTAACTCCTAGGAAGGAATAATTATATTGGTACACATTACATGTATCACAGCTTGGTAAAAAAATAACACTTAACACCTGCAGTTGATATCATTTCTGACTAAAAACTAAAAAAGGAAATTTGCAGGTGAAGTACTGTAAGTCGTCATGCGGTAAATAATACGAACAAATATTTTTATTTTAATACACCATACGATAACTAACCTTTTTTGTGGATTATTTTATTAAGATTAGTTTCAAATATGCTCTGTGATAGCTGCATAATGCACAAAAAAATAGTTGCGCTCAGCAGTATACAAATGAAAAAGAGTTGCGCTCAGCAGTATACAAATGAAAAATACTTGCGCTCAGCAGTATACAAATGAAAAATAGTTGCGCTCAGCAGTATACAAATGAAAAATAGTTGCGCTCAGCAGTATACAAATGAAAAATAGTTGCGCTCAACAGTATACAAATGAAAAAGAGTTGCGCTAAGCAGTATACAAATGAAAAATAGTTGCGCTCAGCAGTATACAAATGAAACGTAGTTGCGCTCAGCAGTATACAAATGAAAGATAGTTGCGCTCAGCAGTATACAAATGAAAAAAAGTTGCGCTCAGCAGTATACAAATGAAAAGTAGTTGCGCTTAAAAGTATACAAATGAAAAATATAAAAACGAAATTGTTTTTAAAAATTTTATGTCAGAAATAGCAGAAAGATTTTACAAAAATAAATATTACAGATAGGTAATGTCCATTCCTATAGACCTTAGAAATAATCAGGAACACTTCCAAATATTCATACATAGAACACAATATAAGAAATGACTGCACAACATAAGAAGACACACGGGAAACATCTATGAAATATTTTGTAATAATTAATAGGCAAAATATAATCGTACGTAAAGCTTATGGTTAAGTCCAGAATTATAAATGATTAATATTTAACGTTAATGGGTAAATGTTAGGAAGATATTAAATTTCTATTGGTCTTTTAGTTTGGCTAATTTAAATAATGAATTAGAAGTTTATATAATTATATGTTTGATATATAAGATGACCATATAACTGATATCATCAAACGAATACTCACATGGCATCATATTGAATAACATGAACACATGAACATTCAAAGGAATATCGGAAAAACGAAACCATTTAGTGCGTCAATGAAAGTCTATTTTTTAGCATAACCCCTTCTCATACAATGAATTTATAATTAAATAATAATTTATTAATTTACTACATTTAATAGGCTAATGTTGTATACTTTTACTACAATTTACAACCTACACGTTACACTACATTTAAAAGTGTATTTTGAAGGTAAATTGAGCACAATTACTGACAGAATTCTATGACTATATTGTATATACATATATATAAATAAATTACCCATGATTTTTGTAAACATTTTTATTAACTATCTTAAATTGTTTGTTTCATATATCAATGGGAATATATATAATATAAAATATAATAATATATACAAAATAAATATTCGATGTCAATACTGTAGCAACTGATCACCACAAATTATACATCTGTGAAGTCGGCATGTCAAGTTTGGCATGTCAAGTCGGCATGTCCAACCAACCAGCCCTAGCTTCATCGGATGTTGCTACTGTTCTCAAAAATAGTACAAATTAGGAGTGGATGAAACAGTGGAACGTTTACATTTGCAGTATATATAACATAAGTTCTCTAACATTTTTCATTTGTTGATTTATTTTTAAAATAAATGTATCATTTTAGTTATAAATATTTCTCTGGTTTGTTACACTTGAAAGTTACATTTTTTAATCATTTCGTCACATTATGTGGTTTCCATTTCTAGATCCTTTTAAGATTGACAAACAACCTGTTTTCAATCGATTATTATGTACGCCTCAGGAAAAACATAATTACATACAAATATTTCACAGTAGAGAAGTTTTAATTTTGATTTTACTTCACAAATAGATAAGATACTTCTTATATACATAAATGTACGCACATTCAAGTAAGTTGCTTTCTGTTCCTTTCTCCATTTTAAAAATGGGAAAATATTGTTTTCTACCAGACGTGCAATGGGTTGACAGACATGTTGGCGACAATTATTTGAGTTTAATGCGCTAGAAACGAAAATGATTACTTTTTAAATAATATCATATTAATGGGAGTCTATTATTTCTTAGCGTATTTTTTATTATCTTTTTCTACCAAAAGTGATCACGTTTTTATATATGCCTACATTTCATGATGAATGTGTTCTACGGAAATAATTGATGTTATGAAAAGCTTGCTACTCGCGTGAGCTCACACTTCCTACTTTATAATGCACTGTGATTGACATTCCGAGATCACTCACCTCTGACAATATCTTCCTAAGTATTCGATGGCATGTCAACTCATCAATTGATTATATATTGATTTTAATTGACTGATAAATGGCAGAGCTTTGTTGAGATTATTTAAGTGAAGAGCTTATGTTTTTTCTCACTGACTCAGTTTTCAATTATAATGAATGCTCTTTTTGTTTACATCCCTTTAAAGAGGACCACATTATGTCGAAGTTTTTCTAATTATTATTGGAGTTGCACAGTGGGCATTTGTTTCATTGGAAAATCCAATTTAATTAGTTATGCAACGTGCTTATTGTTGATAGCTCAAAGATAAGCAGCTTGTCCAATGAAATATCATTTGTGAATTCTTAATAAACTTGTTGTACAATCTATTAAACTATCTGGTTCCATAGTAGGCGTGATGTACAATAGAATATCTGTTCTGGATCCATAATAAACGTGCTGTACAATAGAATATCTTTTCTGGATCCATAATAAACGTGTTGTACAATGAAAATATCATGTATAATGAAAAAGCTTAATTGGTTCCACAATTAGAAGGTTTTCCAATGAAATAGCATGTCTATATGTAAGAAGAGTTCTTACAAATTGATGTCACGAAAAGCCTGCAATTCTAATTTATACTACATCAACATATATACTTTATTTAGTAAACAATATAATTTATATATGATCCACTGATATATGGAATAACTGGACAGCAATCCTGTTTTTATATAAATGAATATTTTAATTTCTAAAAACTATACGGACCTCAATTTTAACTTTCACCTTCACACTAATAATGTGTTCACCTTTACACTGGTAATGTGTTCAGTTTTTTTAAGCATTTATTTATTTGAATAATTTACTATACTTATTACTGTCTGAAAATGTTTGATTTGTGTATACATTGAGGAAGTTCTCTGTATGGGGGAGGGGATTGTTCCTACCCCCGGCCCCCCCTCCCCCTTCATACTTTGTAGGTGAGAATTGTTTATTGTCGTATCAGGACTAAATTATTAAGTAGATCGATAACCACGAATTTAAAGTTTATACAGTAGGCCTACTTGGATTATGTTTACAAAGAGTGGCACATATGTTTGCGTTGGGTTCTGAATAATGCACATATGAAAAAAAATTATTGACATTTTTGTAGCGATAAAAATATATCCATAACTTTTTGCTTTTTTATATTAATGTTAAAAAATGCATCACAATGATAATACATGAATTAGCTTATGTATGAAAAAGTTTAGTTTATATATTGTATCTATAATATATATACTTTTTTAATAAAGAATATTTTGGAGAAATCCTGATATTAAGCATATATCCTCTCGTGCTTTCATTTCATTATAACATGCAAAATTATTTAAGAAAATATTAATTTTTATTCTGATGAAAGTTTAAGAAATGTAATTTTAAGAATTTTGATAAAATATAACATAATATTTACATGCTCTCAGCGGTTGTACATGTTCGATACATGTACGTGTTTGTACATATAAAAATGTGTACAATTACTGTCGAATTATTTCTAACAAATGAGCACTGTATTTCCCCATTTCAAATTTACAATCAAATTATCATAATATATCAATTTTCAGAACTCTTTCTCCTGTAATTTTTTGGTGGAGAGATTAATATAGATTTATACCGCTTGTTATGCATATCGTTATGCCATTCTTCCACAATTGCTTTTAGTAGGGAACTAACATTTAGGAATGACATCATTTTAACAACTGAATTATAGTGTCCGGACTTTCTAAATTATTGACCGAATTAGGAAAGAATTATAGCTATAATGATATAGACAAATGAATACAAACTCAAAATCCAAAAATTAAAATGGTATTATTAATTGTCGAGAATCCAGGCCAACATTTTTCCCTTTGTTAATTATTAAAAATGATTATCAATTGAATTATCTTACATTGCCTGCTGCTTATGGTAACATTTATCTTTTCTCTATAAATTAAAGTAGAATTTTGAGTCCATAATTGTTTAATATTTTTATGAAATTTCGTAAATGAACAGTTAGTTATTTCCCTCAGGAAATTACTGTTTTTTTAAATAAAAATCAATATGTCTCGCTCAATTCGCTTTTTTATGTATAATAAAATTAATTCTTTCTTATCATTTCTTGAATAAGTATAAGGATTGTGTCTGAAATATAGTTGAAGATAAAGGAGTTTTTAAATAAATATGTTATTTTATTTTCGTCAAGCTCTCAAGAAAAGTGTTATTATTTGTCTAATATATGTCCTATTATATGTCTAATATATTTCCTTGGCTATCCATTAGCAGAAACTTTTAGTCGTCGGTGAAAAAGATCAATAAGCCTATTAAATAGACTAAAAACTAAATATTGATTATATATCATCTAAAAAAACGGATAATATTTTCATTTTAAAATTTCTATTAAATGTAATTATATATATTATTTTTTATTATTATACAATAACGCGCATAATACTGTTTTTCAAAACATGCACCATTGTCATATTTGAAAAAATGGGTCTCATTAAGTGTTGCATTACAACATCAAATGTTGTACGTGACGTCGACTGGAGCAAGTTGTAGTGACGTGTGTCCATTCACTTTTGAATGTGAACGTTTCTATGTCATAGTCAGGACCGCAAGGATAGTCAGGTTAGGCCACAGAACTGAGCACTGTTCGTAATCGTTGCTGCGCATTCCAGCATTCGAGAGCAAAAAAGTCTCGTGGTTCAGATCTATTAAGTTCCAAAAATCTTACACAGTGTGGCAACAGTGTTTCTTAGGCTGGTTTAGTCCTGAGACATTAGAGTTGTGTTTCTATCATGATCATTTATTTCCTTCTGTTTGTTTGTTTATGACGTTACTAACGTCAGAACTAAATATACGTGATAATATCTCTATGATATTTTCAAATGACTTATACAATATAATAACTGAATAAATGAACACGTTTGCTATAACAGTTGTTCCAATTGTTAAAACATGAAGTTCATCTGTATACTTTTAGTCTATGTAATAATCCATTAGTGTTATTGTTTGACTAATGCTATTCATCTAAGATATACAAAGTATATTATAATTCGGCTCCTCGTCATTAAACAAATAAAACACGTTAGATTTTCATTATCGTTTTTCTATAAAATTACACAGTATACGATGTATAGTCTACTTGTATAAAATATTTAGTGAAATATTGAGACAAATTAGATTATTCTATATTATGGATTGGATCTTTTTATGAAATGCATTACGCAACATATGTTAAACATCTAATAATGCCTTTCTCGCTAATGAATTAACTATATGAGAATTAGTTGTAGGTAGATTTTTTTTAAAAATAAATAATTCGTTTTATTAAATATATTATTATAGTTTTCAATCTAATGTATCTCAGACACAATAGGCTATGTTACAACCATTGTTCTACAATTTTTTTGTTGAAACAATAATTTCACCAAGTTTTCAAAATGTTAACGATCGACATTACAAATAGACAAAATCGATTTCTTGTTGTAAGTAAAACTAACTATCCTTCATTTGTTTTATCGCTTCTTGGATTATCTAGATCTGTATATATATATATATGTATGTAGAGCTGCCATACTTAATCCTCAAAGGACTAATTCAACTAGGTTATGGATATAAAAGGAGAATTAACTCCATCTGTTTTGCCATTTTAAAGTTTGAGTTGATCGTTTCGTTTGGCTTGTACATTTGCAGATTACCAGAGATTATATAGTCAATCATTGCTTAACAACCACCTGTTACGAACGCTTTTAATTGTATAAATATATACATGTTATTGATGTTCTATGTGATATGCAATATTTACCCGTACAAGTTTTATGTCTGTGGTTTTGCTAGCCATATTTAATGCTGGAATTATATTCTTCAAAATTATAAATTAAATATTTGTTAAATTTTAAGAACTATATATGCAACATCATAATTGAATCTAGAAATCGTTAAAGAAATGAATAATACCAACTAATAATGATGAAATGTATTTTACTAATGAAACAACTAAATAGTAGAAGAAGCAAATAAAACACTAAATATAGTAATTAACAATGTAATTATGCACAAAAAATAAATCATTTGGGGGTATTCAAGCTGCATAATATATAGACCTACGTTAAAAATATATACTTTTTAATAATTACTTCATTTTGATTCGTAATCATTTAAAACAAACTAACATCTAGTCGTAGCAGGTTCAACATATATTAGGAACAGTATTTTAATTACTATTATAAAGTACCTGAACATTTAAATTGCATTGAAGATATTTATGAGGGATAGTCGACAATAGTATAAATATGTGTGAAATAGTTTATAAATACAATATTTACACGCGACCATCTTAATATTATTAAATAGAATTGGCCCTTTGTAGCCAATTTGCATTAACATTTTTTTTTTAATTCGGTTTAGAAAATTCCCTTTTACAATACAAATTTCTGCGGCCCACGCTTTATAATTCCACCAGCCGAGCCGACACCATATACTGTAGAATCGAATTAAACAATTCATGCAAAAGGGATCATAATCAATATACCTGCCAACTTTCTTTTTTTGTCACACTAATTCAGTTATCATTTACAGCTGCGCCTCTCCCTGCGCCTTCCAGTAGGATGTTATACTGACTTTTTGTACACGCATGTAGTGGTCCTCTCAATCTATACACTGGTGAGAGATTGGTGGGGAGGGGGGGTGGGGGGGTACACCCACTTTATTTAATAAGTTCTGCCACAAAAATAGTTATTTATATCAATAATTGTGAAAATGTCCATAAATTTATGTAAAATTTTGTTATGTGGTTTGGTGATTGTGACCTTATAATATTAAAAAAAACATCTTCTTAGTGTTGTATAATATTTTTGTACCTATATCTAACTCTGC
The DNA here is from genome assembly GCA_034780555.1 of Coelogynopora nodosa. Taxonomy (NCBI): domain Eukaryota; kingdom Metazoa; phylum Platyhelminthes; order Proseriata; family Coelogynoporidae; genus Coelogynopora; species Coelogynopora nodosa. The sequence goes on along the minus strand of JAUZND010001100.1, from coordinate 3,264 downwards.
TGTGGGTATTATTATCAAATTATGCATATTATCTTATTATCAATATTATTATCATTATTCTCACCCTGAAAGAACTTCGACGTTTAAAATTGTATGACCTGACCAGTAAATGAAAAATATAATATTTTAGACAAAAATTTAAAAAAATTATATTCACCAACCATTGATATTTTTTATTATCTTTCTTCGTTGAATCCGTAAATTGTAACATATTTTAAAAGTATTTTAATCCATAGTATTAAAGATATAATAACTATATATACTATGATAAAAACAACTCACATTTTTCAATAAAAATAGATTTAAAATTTGAAAAAATTCTTTAAATATCATATGTAGATTAGATGTGACCATTAAATTATTTAAAATGATAAAAATGTTTGCCAACGTTTTAAATTGATTGTTAAAATATTATTTATTAAATTATATCTATTAAAATGTGGACAAATGATGACGTCTATATAAACCCAGCCAATATTCAAAATCGATTTCATATGGGTCAAGCGATCACCATGTGAATAATTATATGTATACAAAAAAAAGTCAAACTACGTTTTAAGTAGTCCCTTTAACTACTAAACCTCACAATATATATATATATATATATATATATATTTAGTAAACAATTCACCTTAAAAAGGGAAAGCATAACTTTATATTCGTTGGCGATGGGTGGCAAAGTAACTCACTTTTCCTCCAGTTGGTGGTGCAGAGCTTCCATAATATCGGCCGCCTGTCTGTGGTAATCTAACTGGGCCGATATGAACTCTGTCAGCGCCTGAATATGTTCCACCTGTGCAATGAAGGGAAGGTAGGCAATATATTTTCATTGAAAATAATAAGGTATGTTCCGTTTAGTCTGAAAAAACCCTGACACATCAGAATGTAATGCATTTTCAAAAAATGTGTATTATAAAACTATGGACAACAACTGTAAAGTGTAATAAAGAAAAACTCTGATAGAAGAACAGTACAATAAATCGATATAACTTAATGGTAAAATATTTATAAATAGGCTATGGTAATTATTCCTTTGGGATTTTATAATTCGAGCATAATTCCTATATAAACAAATTTAAAGGATTTTTTGATTACTGAATTATTTTTAAAACATTTCAATAGATGTTTTTTATTTAACAAAGTCAGGCTTTAAAATATGACAATGTGGTTTAAAAGGATTAACATTAAGGACAAGCTCATATATTAGACAAAGTTGTCAAATATGGTTAAGAATTTTAATTTGAGAATATATAATCGATATAAATGTATTATTTAATATAATTTACAATACATTGTATATCATTATGAAAATCGGGCATCTTTATTTCATTTTTGACAACTTTCTAATTTTGTATAAAAGAAAATGTAATCAATAAATATACCTTTGATGACATATTTCAACTATATAAAACGTTATCATACAAATTCTATAAATAAAACATTGAATGTGCATAAACCTATACAGTAGTAAGTAAGGCTAGAAAAGTGTGCAAAATCCTACACAAAATGTTATTATGCCAAATTAAAAACAGTCATTAAAATATTAGTTCAACTATGAAGTTCTCCTATGGGGCAAATCAATCAAACAGTTTAACAAATGATCCTGTCTATCAAATTGAGAACCATCTGGAAGAATTGATTTAATTGACGGACATAGAGACAGAGAGAGAAACAAAAACGTTGTTGTCTCACTTTATCAGATTATAGGCTACTGTAATAGCTAGACTTTAGCGCCTACTGTTAAGTTGTATGTTTTCTAACAACTAATTAACTGAATAATTAAGACAGTTGAATGGATCAAGAGGACATTTGGAAAAACAAATTAAATATTTCAATATTTAGATTCCTATTTACAGTATCCTACATATAAAACAGTTTAAAGTATAAATTAATTCAATATATAAATAAATTCAACTACATTGACATACATAGCTAGCTCGTGAATTAGGTTCAGTATGTATGAAGTATGTTCAGTATTGATCGAAATTGGTATATCAACTTATTTTAATTACGGTATTTATAAAAAATAACCTCATAAATAAGACAAACATGCATTTCCTTTAGTGATGTAAAATAGGTACATGCAATAAAACATGTAAAACCACAAAATAAAGTGTTTTGGATAAATAATAACTTTAACAAAATGAAGCCTATAATTCAACTAAATCCTTTTAATGTGTCCATGCACTGGTGAAAATAGTACACTGAGTTGTCAATGTATTAACCATAGATATTTAACTACAATTGAAATAGATCGGTAATCGGAATTTATCATGCATACAGTTAACGTTTCATCAGAATTAAGCAAGATCAGTAAATTATATATAGTTATCTACAAACAACAACTCATTGGAATATAATAGTTTGATTATAAGAATTATATCATACGTATTTTGTTAAATAGCTTAAAATTTATGTTATATCTTACTTAGCCTTTCAGTGTAATATATTATTTGATTTGTTCTTTTCAACTTATTATAAAATAGTTGTAAAATAGCTTTGTACTAATTTCAATTTACAGAATTCTATAAAATGCGAATTATTATATAAACGTATATATGCATTGCAAATAGCAAATAGAATCGAATAAGTTGTAAATATTTTAGAAACATATAATGCGGTAAACGTATCTAATTAAACATGATTTACTTAGGATAAAAACGATTAGATGTATATGAATGTTACAGAAATAAATGTTATCGATTTTTTACACATGAAAGGTTCGTTAGTTGTATGCTTGATAAATACAGATGGCCAATCTATCCGTGTTATAGTTAAATATGGATGGTTTTAATACTACAAATCTAGACTGACAAACTTTTCATGAAGTATTGACTCTCTTAATAACAGAAGATAAATTAGTTTTCTTAATTTAAATGCATCTAAAAGAAACTGATCTTTTTTGTGAAGTTATTTGAAATTATTATTTTAAATAAATTATTATACCATAAATAAACTGAAAACATATTATATATTATAATCATTTAAAAAATAGCGCTAAAACAAAAACAACTTATGATATAAAATATCAGCAATCAAAATTAAGTTTTTGCTGTGTTCAATTATGTTATGTTTTATTAGAAAAATGATCACCGTCAACAATTTTCATTGATTTCAATAAAACTTGCATGTTTCAATATTTTCCCATTTTGACAAGTGTACAACTTAACACGTTCGCTGCCAAGCTAATTTTTAAAATTCTTTCGTGTGTGCCAAGGTTGTATAGTTTAATATAATGTAAATACAGTTCTTCTCAGTATATCT
>JAUZND010001099.1:0-13703 GCA_034780555.1 Coelogynopora nodosa | reverse complement strand
GCTCCCGCGTAGCCATGGGCCCATGGATATTGTAATATTTTCCGGCAATGGGATTATTTGGGTATGCGATGCCTGACCTATGTCCAATTTTAATAATAAATAAACATCAACATTGAAAAAGAGTTTTTAATTATGAACATGGACATTCCTGGACCATCTAACTAGATCAAAATGGTTGTCCTACTTTTATACCCTATCAATGGTTTTTATGTCAAATAAGGTATAAGACAGTATATTTGTTTCAGTCATGTAAGCCCTGGCCTGATCAAGTAACTTTTTTTGAACCTGATCATGAGTTTTTATGTCAAATGAGGTTTAAGACAGTATATTTAGCAATATTTCAGTTTTGTAAGCCTTAATCAGGTAACTTTTTTATACCTAATCATAAGTTTTTGTGTCAAATAATGTATAAAATTGTCAAATTAGTAATATTTCTGTTTTTAGGCCCTAATTGAGTAAATTGTACCTAATTAAAATTATGAAAATAGGATAATGTGACAGTGAATCTAACCTTTCTATCAAAAAACAAATCAGCCAAATTTCATAATCCATGCTTCATTCAGTAATCTGCTTTATAATAATAATTGTTTTAGCCAATATTTTTCTGCATCCACATTCCATGATTAAGCAATTTGTGTAATCCAGAATCCATTTAAAAGTAGGGACCATAAATATCCTATATAATAATAATGTGAGTTTGTATTATATATATATAATATGTTAAATTTATAAACTTATATTGTTATTGTAAGTGCAAGTAAATTCAGACAATTTACAAACTATTTGTAAGTGGATGTATATAAAAATATTTTTAATACAATATCATTTATAATAAACTATAAAAGTATACTATATGCCAAATTTTTATTAAATATAATAAAAAATTTAATACACAAATGAAGTATATTACGTTTATTTAAATTTTAAAGAATTATTTACTGACTATTTTATTATTTGGACAGAATATTTTTTTTTTCAACTTTTAATGTTTTAAACCATTAAGCATTGGTGGCATCATATGAGATCACCTATTTGTTTGTTTATTAAATAATTGGTTTGTGACCAACATTTTTTATTTTAAAGAACTTTTCACTAGCTTATATAAATTTGAAAAAATATCAAATAGAATATACTTGTCATTGTCAGTCTTTTCAGTATTTCAAAAATATAATTTTCAGATATGATTTTTATAATTAGGTACCTACAGCAAAGTCCAATATTGGCAAAAATCCATAACATTTCTCTAAAATCTTTTAAGCACTGTCCACATAATGTAAATCAATCTAAAACACATAGAATTTATATTTTAGCCAATTAGAAGAGGCTGTGAAGTTGTGTGATCTCATATGATGCCACCCACATATATCATGTATTAAAACTATACATGTTTCAGCAATGTTTTCTATTTTTAGATTGGTTAAATATATATAGTTAAATATATTAGAATCATTCACAGTCAGGAGAATGAGCACTCCACTGCAGTTTTTCATCTTTCAAGATGGTTTGAAACTGCAGAACATCTCAGAGGTGGTGTATTTTAACATTGTCTTAGCCATCACATTTAGCAATTTTGTGTACCTGTGGAGAAAGCTCACGGTGGAATTATTTGAGTGACTTTCACCTGGGTAGGTATGACAGGCATCATGGCCGAGAGCTCTCAAAATTAAATGCTCTGTTTTTTGTAAAACACACTGTTTATTGCCTTAAAACACAGAGTTTTATCTAAATATACATGAGTTTGTCAAAAGACTCAATGTTTTATCTAAAAATGTATGTGTTTGTTGAAAAGACTCAGTGTTTTATCTAAATAATATGCATGTGTTTGTTGAAAAACGTTGTGTTTTATTTAAATACACACATGTTTGTCAAAAGACTGTGTTTTATCTAAATACTCATATATGTGGTTTTTGAAAGACTCAATGTTTATTCAAATACACATGGTCTGCTATAAATTTGTTGATTACTATTGTTTTAATAATTCAATGTTTATTCAAATACACATGGTCTGCTATAAATTTGTTGATTACTATTGTTTTAATAATTCAATATTTATTTTAGCTCAGTTATGCATAACTTAAAAAAAAATTGAAATATATGTTTAATTTTATTGTTCAAAATGGTAAGTAGAAACTTATTGTTAGTTTAAACTTATAAAAAAACATTGTAGTAAATTGTACTACAATTTTTACTAATGTTTTATTAAATAATTATGATTACTCTACTGCATATAGTGCACTATCTTAAAAATATCAATTACCATTTTGAGAATAAAATTTTGACAATATTAATATGACCCTCATTGGTTATAGTTAAAACCAATCCCGATTCCACAAAAAATGATGACTATGTATATTTAGATAAAACAGTGAGTCTTTTGACAATGCATGTGTATTTAAATAACACACTGAGTCTTTTGAAAAACACATAACACTGTGGGTATTTCGATAAAACACATGTGTATTTGGATAAAACACACAGTCTTTTGATAAAAATCTGTGTATTTCAATAAATCTATCTATGTTGATAAAACACATATGCATATTTAAATAAAACACAAAGTCCTTCGACAAATACATGCATATTTCGATAACACACAGAGTCTTGACAAACACATGTGCATTTGGATAAAACCGTGTATTTAGATAAAACATAGTGTTTTACAAGACACAGAGTATTTCATTTTGACCTCTCTCTACTACCATAGACAAGTATATGTCATGTACCTGAAGCAGGCTGTCACAATCTGGAACACACAATCTTACCTCCAGTGTGGCTAACTGCACCAATTCATCTATAATATAACAATACAAAAAGTGAGTTACATAAAATTTTGGACATTGTCTCATGAACTTGGATGAATTGTGTACTGTCAGCTGATACCTGTGACACCCTGCAGCATGTGAATCTGTATCTCAAAGTCTGTTTTGTTATATTATTAGAAAGCTCTGACTTTCTTGATGATTCAATTACCCCTTAACAAATATGCCAGACCATAACATTTTTCCTGTAGGAATATGTTGAACAATATCCATGAGTCAGAGAGAAAAAGTTTTGAACTTATACATCTGCTTTATGAATTCTTTGGACTTTATTTTGTCCATGAATCTAACGCTGTGATTGTTTCACCAACAAATTTGGATAACCAAGCTATCATGATTGTTTACATTGACATGAAGGTAACAATTCTCCAGCTCAGAAAGTCTAAAGGAGAACCTGTTGACCTTTTTAAAATATTTAGTAACAAATGTAACAACACCTTTATACAGTGTAAATTTTGTTCAATTTAAATTGTGGACAATTAATCAAATTATTATTGATTTCCTTTTCTGGTTGTATAATCTTGCTACTATTTGTTTGTATACATTCTTAATAGCAGCCAGGTGCACAGCACAGAACTGTTGCCATTTGTGGTTGCTCATGCTCATGACATGAAAATTCTATATAGATTGGTTATTAGATAAATTTAAGAAAGGTAGATCATGCTTACTTGGGAAAGATTTTGCTTCCCCCATATTTAAAAAAAGTAAGCACTCATGAAATTGTTATGTATTTAACCTCATAAACAACTCTAAATGCAGTCAATTTCACAAATTTTACATTGCCTTTCTTATTTTATTATCACTTGTTATATTATTATTATATTGTTATCACTTAACACATTATAAAATACCACTAATGATTTACAACTCCAGTTTTAACTCCTAGTTGTAGCCTATGTATATCTATGAAGAAACTTAAAACAAAATAAACATTGCAGAAATTTTATAGACAAGTTAAAATTTTTTATTTACACTTTACTATTTGTTATTATTAACAACTCTTGACTGATAATTAGTTTTTTACTACTGTTTTCCATTCATTGGACCAAATAACTTGATATTAATATTTTAATATTATAATATATTTGAAGTCATTTAAACTAATAGTTTCACAAATTTTTTTATTAATTTTTGCAACTTTAAAAACAAATTATTCATCTAGTTATAATTATTGCATAGTTTTTGAAAGTGAATTTGTTTTATTCTATTATTCAAGTTATACACAATGATGTAATTTTTCCTCAAGTATCATTTGTATAAATTTTCCATTTTCAAATTACAAAAAAATCCATTTTATCTCGTAGTATCATTTAAATTCAACCATGATGTAGTTATATTGAAAAATAATTTTTACAGTACTTAGTGGTATAGGCAATGCTGATATTTATGTAACTAAGCTGAGAAAATAAAATGCTAAATGCTTGGATGAAGCCATGTTAAGGGTTTGGTGTATGTAATTTTTGGATAATAATTATTGATTTTAATATTGATATTAATTATTTATTGATATTTGTAGAATTTTATTGTATTTTTAGTTTCTGATGAAATCCGTAATTATATTTCAAATATAAAAGTGAATTGAAGGTACCATTGTGTCTACAAAGTTCTCTAAATACCAAACTAAATACCAAACTGGACATTTTATTAATATTCTAATTTTCAGGACATTTATTATCAGGAAACAGCAACAGTTCCAAAAATATTCCAATTAAACAAACATAATTTTTTTAAGTGATAGCTGATGCCACATATCAGTTTTGAATCTTTATAACACACTATTATTAAACAATATTGTTTAAATTTGATTTTTATACTGACCTCATTCTGCATAATAAATATAACAATATTGTGTATCTTCTAGGGTTTACATGATGGCGAAAGTTCTTTTTATCATGTATCATATAGCTTTATGATAAATTGATATTTTTCACAAAAATATGCTAGTACATTTTAATAATTTATAATATTGATAGTGACTTATTTTAGGATCTCCCAATCCTTACGAACATTTGTAAACGCTCATTGAAAATGAGATATATTCATGAGATATATGTTTTCATATACTAAGTTTACATTAGACAATATCACAATATTTGAATGAAAAATAAATATTAATTCTGTTGTAAAATTTAAAAACAGTTTATAGTTGCAAATAAGTAACCATATTTTTTTGTATTATACCACAGTTTTACTAAATTGGATTCATGTAAATTGACTAGAATTCGAATATATTATTGTATCAATTATATTTGTTAAATTATAAATATTTAAAATTAATTAATTTAATAATTAATAAATTAATTAAAAAATAATATAAATTAATAAATTTATTTAATAATTAATATTTAATATTAATATTTAATAATATTATATTTTATATATTTTTATAAATTTAATAATAAAAATAGTTTTTAACTATGTTTTAATATATTTAACATATATTTTAAATTATGTTATAATGTAATCTCAGAAACTATATTTATTGTAGTTTTTTTTTTATAAAAATTTTAATTACACAAAATAACGTTAATATAAAAGTTATTTATTTATTTAGAATTTACAGCTATTTATGTCGTCTTTTTTGTTTCTAACAGATGAATTTGAGTTTAACTGGATCTCAGATCGCATCTTCAAAGCGATCTTCGACTGGTTCTGCCCGAAATGGTCGCCCATCATCTGCAATAGGAGATGAAAGTGTGAGTTTTAGAGAAGTTATACTAGTATTTCATGATTTTCATTCTCTCCAAAATGTGAATTATGTTTTCAATTACAGGACAGAAACGTTCAAAAAGACAAGGAAAAGGCACAGTCACATCAAAATCTGTAGGTCTATTTTTATATTTTTTGTGTTGTGTTTTTGTATTTATAATAATTTAAGTAAGTTATTCTGTTACAATAATTGTAATATTCTATTTTTAAAATACACCTGTTTGAACACATCAGTTAACACATTATTTCTTTTTATAATGACATATTTTTGTTTCTTAATATAAATTTTAGCAATTATACATATTATTCAATTAATTCAATACTTTTGTGACTGAAGAATCGAAAGGTTTTGTTTGATTATTACGTTTTAATAACAAGCTGTAAAAATAAACTTTTATTTTTAGTATACTGATTTTCTAAATATAGGCATTGTTTATATATACTGTTGTCAATAATATATTCAATTGTAAATAATTATTTTAAAGAATTTTAATTGTTATTCTTTTTCTATATATTATTTTTCTTAAAACGTAAACTTTACGAAATCGTTTTATGTAATTAAACTTTAACTGTTTCAGGTATTATATATTTTTGTTTTCAGAACTGAGCTTCTTAGTATGGTACATTCTGGAACTAAACCTACAATCAAGACAAATTCACAACAGTCGACAAAGAAGCCTAAAGCAAAGCCACTATCAAAAGATTTGGTTCGATTATATCACTGTTTCCATACATATTTTAATAAATATAATAATTGAAATGTAATAATTGTTAGGTAGGGCCTATATTTATTTACTTTTTACATAATTGCTTTCAACAAAATAATCTGGTTATTTACAAGTTGAATAAAGAAAATTTTATAATTTTAAATAAATAATAAAGTTCACTATAATAAAGGTGATAATGGACAGACGCCACCATACTGTTCGATTTTTTAAAAAAATTGTAGTTTTTATAAAATTTAATAAAAATGTTTATCTAATACATATTAATTCGTATTTTCTGACAAATTTTGTTGTAAAATGCTACTGATCAATAATTAAGCCTACACATTTTTATGAACAATTATTATTTAAATAATTTTTAAAATATAATTTGACTACGTTAACAAAAAATATTTTATAGCCTATAATAATTTCTGTGTAGACTACACATTCAATTAATATAAATTTATATTTGTACGAATTAAAAGTCGATTTATTTTTATGTTTACTCATACGACATTAATCTTACTATACTTAATATTGATTTATTTTATAATTCCAAATCTATGTAGTATTATTTTACATAATAATATAATTATAGTAATAATAATGTGATTATTTTTTGTTCATAATATTATTATTAATAATAGTAAAAAGATAGATTTCCGAATTTACTGCCGTATTCAAATAATTTTTAATAAATACGCAACCAAATAATAGAAAGATAAATAAACAACCCCGGCCTAAAACGTTAAGTTAACTGCCAATATTACAATAAATATGAATAGAATAAAGAAAAATACGTTATCGATCAGTTAATTAATTTAATAATTTTAATAAATTAATTTAATATTATATTAAAAAGATACTTTGCTATTTCTATTAAAATTATAATACACGGTCAATATTAACATTCCTATTATTTAATTTCCGACATAGCATTATTATATGTTACATCTATATATACTGTCTAGATAATCCATGCCACACCGCTATCCTCATCGCGTAGCGGCACCAGCGGGACCCAGATGACCTCCAAGCACAGCGTATTTGTCCCCTCTAGTGCTCGTAGCACCAGTACAGCAGCCAGTAGTGGGGGCGCAGCGGCCAGGGGACGCAGAGTTGGCGCTGGGGCTCTAGGAACCGGCCCTAGCAACCAGCGGCAAAGGCAGCAGCAGAAGGTGGCGGTGGCTGGACGACGTCGTGGAGCCGATCTGGACATGTTCCTCGACCTGGACCAGCTGGATCAGGAGACGGACAAGTTGACCCAGTGGCTGGATTCTCAGGAACCTGACTGGGATGAGATACCGGTGCTGTCTGCGCGGGTGAATATAGATTAGAACTGGGTTGTGGTGCACAATAGCTTTCGGGGAAAACAATCTGAATAGGGAAAAAACTTATTTAATATTATTGGATTTGTTATTGCTCTGTATACTATTGTATTTGTGGTTAAATTAATGATGGAGAATGTATATGTTATTCATAATATAATGGTAACGGGAATGGTCGATGGTGAAAGGATGCGGTCTCGGCACAGGTTCGAGCTGTACAGCTGTATACTATCGGATTGATTAGTAATACAATATGTTTGCACTTTTGCAGATATTGTCTATATTGTAATTATTTTATTACATTTTTTATTTTGAATTATTTTAATAATAATTATTATTTAGTATAAGTTTTATTATTTATAGACAAAGCCGTAGGAAAGGTTAAAGAAGATTTTTTATTTACTAATTTAATACTATTCTTCCAAAAGACTTAGATGTCAAAACTGGTCACTTTGAAAAAAAAATTAAATAACATTTATTAATTCTGTATTACATATTAATTTTTATATATTTATAACCTAAGTAAATTTAATCGTAAACATTCAGGCCCATATCTGATTCAAATGTTTATTATATTTATTGTATATTTAATTCATAATTAAACTGATAATAACCAAAACAAGTTGAAGCTGTCCTACATGTATATTTATGATTTTGTGTTTTTCTTAGATTTTTGTTCAACCAATAATTTGATATAATTTTGAATGTTATATTATTTATAATAATTATGAAATGGTAAAAAAATATGATAAAATGATACTTGATTAGTGTGGTCAAATTTATAATTTCTATATAAAATTGGGCAAGGGTGCTTCACTAAAGAACCGCAAAGTTGAAATATATGGACAATACTTTCTTTATAAGAAGTAAACTACGGCGATTGGAAAATATTTACATTAATGGTTTTAATATCAAACAAAGCATTAACATGTTTGTATCATCATTCTTTAAAAAAATTAACTTATAGATTATTTATATAGCAATGTACTGATTTGTGGTTGATATTGTTCACTTCTAGGGAAGTTCAATAACTGAATTTGAACAAAGGGTTTGTTTGTTGTTGTCTTGTTGTTGTTGCCAATCTTTTAATACATTAAATGTTTATTAATGTTCCTGTTTGTAGATATTCATAATCTACAATACTATTATTGTTATTTTATTAACCAATTGCAATAATACCGTCTTCGGATATTAAATTATATCTTGTAGTTGTTGTGATCCCAAGAAAGTCGAGGTCATTCATATCGCTTACAATGCCTATCATAGTTTAGTGTGTACTTCATCATTTTTATATTATACTCTTAAATGTTATATTTCTGTTACGAATATGAATACTATCAAAATTTAGTATTACGTTATATTTTACAACGTTAATTGATTGACACACTTTATCAATATTTTATAAATTTAGCAAATTGAGAAATAAGAAAGTATGTCGCCAATTTGTTTTGATAAACTGATAAATTGTTTGATAAACTTGTAAATAAAAAGGGTTTTTCAAAAACCTTTAAATGTTTTGTTATTTAAGTTATTTTTTTTAAATATTTAAAATGATTTTGGATTTTCACTCCATTATTACTTGTATGACTTTTAAATGGGCGTTTATTATCATTACATTCACATGATTTGATAATAATAGAACCTCGGTGTAGTTTTAGTACACTATTTAAATATTGTGTTTTTGAAGTCCTTGAGCAGTTTTTGAATTATATTGTTAATGTTGAAATTAAAAGGTGAATTCTGAACATGTTGAAATGACAGATAAAAACTATTTTTTTATATTTTGTTGTTAGCTCATACATTTTGTTTGTCCCTTCTGGAGTTTATTTGTGGTTGTTGTTTCCTTTCATTGATTATTATATACATGTTATATCAATCTTGGGATTATTGGGGACTTTAGTGGGATAGTATATTGATTCTTTATGCGGTTAAGTTACCAAATTATTATGGAAGTTATCTATAAGATCATTCTGATGCCAGACTACTTTATCTATAGTGTTTGGAAGCAGTGGTTATCGCCAAACTTTGCATCAATACTTTCATCATACTGTGGCCTGTTGGACCATTTCCATATACATGCATTGAGTGGTATCATGCTTTGACATATTCATACTTGGTACATTTATAGTATTTATTTTATTTACTGTGTAAAAACTTTTTTTTAAATTTTCTGTGGATGTATGATGTACCATTAATAAAAATTTACCAGAAAAGCTTTAGTCTAAAGTGTATACATAATTATAGTTAACTATATTGGACGATATAGAGAAAATGGTAAATTCGAATGTTCAAACCGTTTAATATAATAAATATCCAAAAATAAAGAAAAACCTGATTAATAAATCAAGTTTCTAAGCAATTTTTTGACACAGGAGCCATCGTCACGAGCGTCCACAGCCTCGGATCTGAAGCTGCAGCTCAACCACAGCTATGCCTCCTCCTCCAAGGCGCCGGCTGCAGAGCCCCCACCTGGAGGTGGTGACAGCAGGGGTCCCCCCATCGACCTCTCCTACGAGGACCTGGAGGATGAGGAGGAGGTTGAGTGCTCTCTGGTGAGCTCGGCGCGTACACTGACCCCCCCTGGGCGCAGTTGTTTGGACACACGGCCGGTGAAGGATCGGGCTGCCGCTGTTGCTGGACCTTCGGCTAGTGGCGTTGGTGTTTCCCGGCAGAGGCTAGCCCGTGAGTGCACGAAGATGATTAGATTGAACCAGAGTATTGTGATTAAATTTATCCATGATTTTTTATTATTATGTCTGTCTAACATGTAATAATAATTAATTAGTTATTATACATTACGGAAAATACAAAACTGTATTACTAAAATTTAAACATGATTTGTATCTACTTAACAATTCTGATTTTATAATTCTAACTTTTTTAATAATTATACATTTGCGAATGAACTTATTATAATTATTACTATTAACATTAACAATAGGTAGTTTAAAAATAACACTTTGTTACAGTTTATTCTACCATTAATGTTATCCTGACAGCCCCACTAGAGACTGATGAAGTAATGTATAAAAGTAAGCTAGCCTATGAAAATATGTAGTATATTACTTTATTTTTCAGGACAATATTAAATATACTTATTTGTGAGTGGTTTTAATAAAATAAGTTAAATTTTTTTATTTTTCAAACTCGTGACGGATAAAAGTATTTACGTAAACAATTTTAATGTGCTTTACTTTTTCTTATTGTGCAGCCCTTAAGTGACTCAAATTATTTCTTATTATAATGGACTACATATATGTATATCGTTACTACGAGACATTTAATATCAATATAATGATTTTTAATTTGCTAAATTTTTGACTAATTTGAGCTCAAAAAAGCTGAAGGTGCTCTATGGAGGTAATAAATACTATTTGATAGGTAGTAAAAGTTCCACTTAATACTACTTAACCTTCTGCGTACAGATGATGTAGTGGCGCCAGCAAAACGCAACCAGGCCGCCGTTATCATCCAGCAGTGGTACCGGCGTCATCTGAAGCGTAGTCGTGCCGCACAGGCTGCCATGCGTCGGATGCTGCAGGACAAGCGGCGTGACTGGGTCGATGACAACCAGGCGGCAGTGGGTGGTGTGTCCACTGAGGCGGCGGCGATGCAGCGATCGAAGGCTGTGGAGGAGAGGCGACGCCAGGAGAGGCAGGTGGCCATCAAGGTGGGCGGAGTTACCTCTCACACGTGTGTTGTGATGATTTGATTGGTAGAATGTGAGGAGAACTTTGGAATTTGCAATAAATAAATATAATATGACATAATGAAGAAAGTATAGTTATTCATTTCATTATATTAGTGAACAATTAGTATAATACTTCAAAATTCACAGTAAAAACTTTTCCTAGCCATGATTCGTAAAATCCCTGTTTTTGATGACAACGAAAACTCGGGAAAATCGATATATGGTTATTATCATGAACATATATAAAAACCATTGAAATGATTAATAATTTTTTTAAACTAATTTTTCTGTTAGCATATTTCAGTATTTCGATGGTATTGGATGTATAATATGACGGTTTATTTGCTAATAATTGTAAAATTCTAAAACCCTCAAATATCATTGTACCTAAATTGTACGAATCCTGTTTTTCATAGTTATACGGTTATAAAACAATTTAGTTTTATTTTAATAATGATATTGTGTATGATGTTATTTAGAAATAATTGATAATAACCTGAAAAAAAGGGCGAAATGGGATGTTTTTTGCATCGTGTATTTTGCAATTTATTCTAGGACAAAACTCCTGAATAGCAATATGTTAACACAGTCAGAGAAAGTCATACATTTTATTAAAAACCATTAATGTTGTCTACCATTTTTATACGTTTATTGTGTTACAGCTTACTTTCCAAAGCATAATTTATATAATATTGCTGATGACAGCTGTGGGTATACTCTATTCCAATTTGACAAAATTCAGTATTGTACAATTATTGCTTCATCTTAAACCACATTCAAATCGGGAAATTGTATCACATGGTAGATAATTTGACAGGTATTCACCCTTTCAGGACCTCCAACGTCGACGTGAAGACAAGCGCCAAGCAGACCAGACCGTGGCCGAGGAAGAGGTGCGCAAGATGAGGACGGCTGGACTTATCAAATCCGGGGATAAAAAGCAACAAAGCAGCAGACAACACCAGTCGGCGCTCGATTCTGCAGCCAAAGCGGGCAAAACTCCTCCAACGCGGGGTGTTTCAGCGGTGGCAGAGGGGGAGGGGAGGCGAGAACAGGAGCGTGCTCTGGTCACCGATGATATCGAGAAGAGGCTCAATAAGATATTCGGCGTAGTGAGTTTTTGCGATTTTAAGCAGTTATTACAATTTATCTTATAAGACAGGATACTAGAATACTTTTTAAATATGCAATATGGGAAACAATAAAAATCATTTAGGATTGAATAAATCAAGATTATGACATCGTTATTATGCCACAATCTTCATTTTTTAACTATGTTATCGCAAGAAAGGGCTCAGATAGGGCCTTGACATAAGATCACCGCGTCTCTAGATTTCTATCACTATACAACGATACATGTATCAATGATTTATAAGTATCAAATAAATGTCAGTAATATAATTATGCTAGCATGTCGACAGTATTCTTTTATTATTGTAAAAAAGGGGCAGCTTAATTATTCTTCTAAATAATAAATATAGTTTCAAGGGACAGTCACTTATTTATTCTTATATTTTATAACAATATTATTTTGTGTTGAAGATAGTTGTTTAATGTATTGTTCTAAAATTTAAAGTATTGGACAATTTTGAAATTTTAGTTTTTTTAATCAATTTCAGTTAATATTGCCGTTATCACGGTTGTATAGCTTTATATTTAAAAAGCTTACTTAAACTACGTGTTTCAAGATAATGTATGACACTATCAAATTGTTAAAAAACTTTTCGAATGATATCAAATATAAGATGTGGGTTATTTATTTTTACCCTCTAGACGTTATACTTTTTACAATTAGGTTGTACCATAAACTCTTAAAAAACACACCATGTGTTGTGGTTAGGTGCGATGTGTGATTTCCATGTTCAATGTCATTTTGAAGGTCGTTAAAAATTGGAATGCGAGGCAGAATAACTCATAAAAACATTTAATTTTATTTGTGAGAACACTATTATATAAGTATCATATAATAATATATTGTAACAATAATAAATATAATATGAAGTACAGTACATTAATTTTGATATGACCTTAATACAAATATACCAAATTCTATTAGGTAAAGTAATCAAAGCGGTCCACTTTTATACATAGCACAACTTTGTAAACAGATAAAATAAAACATAGTTAGCTACGTCTGAAAAGCATGAACACTTAAATAGAAAAAAAGTAATTACGACATTGAAACAATTATTGTTTTGTTCTCGTTGATTAGATCAAAATAATTATTAAAAAGTATACTAGGCTATGCCATAAACTTTGATACATAATTAGTAGTAAGTTGCCGCATTATTCATACTTCTTCTGGTCCAAATTACAGTTATAATAGATGTGCGCAAGAATAGTGCAAAGTCTATTACAATTAATATACAGGGTGGTTCAAAAAGACGTATACACTTTCCTATTTAATTTTATTTAACACTTATATGTACATAATATTTTATTTAGCTTT
>JAUZND010001098.1:0-34481 GCA_034780555.1 Coelogynopora nodosa | reverse complement strand
CCCCCCCCCCCCCCCCCCCCCCCCCCCCCCCCCCCCCCCCCCCCCCCCCCCCCCCCCCCCCCCCCCCCCCGGGCCGGGGTCAGTTTCAAGTTCTTTGTTCCTTTGTTAGGTGAGTCATGTAGGATGCAGTATATAAGTTTGTCTTACTACTGAATTGTACTTTTACCTTCTTTTCCACTCCGATTGGTCAGATTTGTAGTATGTTCAAACAACTATAACATGACATTTTCTGTCAAAAGAGCCAAAACACAATAATAGTATTAAATTATAAAATCCTGTGATATTATGATGAATTTATCAATTTACCAAATAATAGATTTATTTTAAATTGGTTTACATTGGTTTATTTTTAGGTTTTAATGGATGCCTACTCTTCGGTGAAAGTCGGAAAACTAGTCCTCAAAGGTGACAAAAAGTAAGCATACAAATATCACAAATTAAAAATCGATGTTGTCATTTTAAAGGGTAAAAAAATATTAAACAAAATTTTTAGTGAATTGTATCAGTTTTATTTAATTTTACCGAGTTTTTTTAAGTTTGGGAAAACACGATGCCGATGGTGGAAAACATAACAAATAATTGTCAATTAAATAGTAGATATTGAATGAAGTAATATTAAAATGTGTTTGAAAATATTTTTGTAGTGGAATTAGATATAGGAATTGTTAATGAATATATATTTCTAAATAATTGTTGCTTCAAACTCAGCGTATCCCGTTTCGTTTGTATTTCATTCATTTTGTATTAAACGATTTTAACTAGTTGTAAATTTTTAAAAAATATATTGTTCCACGACATAATACTCAATGTCAGTCAGTGTAGCGCAGAGATAGTGACAGATTCAATTTCATAGCTTATTTTACCACATGCTAGAGACAATTTGTCAAAATTAATCATTAAACCGACAGTTTTAATTAGGAGAATTTCATATTTTTCACGGTTAAAATAACCTTGATTAAATTCATAATCCCTCCTTTGAAATTTATATGTGAGTTAAGTTAAAAATATATCTCGAAAGTTTTTTCGTTAAATTATATTGCTGAATTTTTGTAAATAATAAGTGTATTTTAGAAAATGTAGGCAGATAACAAACTGTCCAGTAAATTAATAACAACCACCATGATAATATCCACCAAATGTCCTGCACAAGGTAAAAATCAGTCAGAACCATGAGTCCAGACATTGAGTGGCCAAGCTGCAGTTGGCCACCCTTGTTTATATTACAGCATCAAAATAATTGTCACACCACCACCCGACCGACTATCCCTCAGAAAGAAGTCAAAGAAACGTCGTCATGGCGACTCGTCATCGAAGAAGAAGAGGGTGGTGACCGCTGACAAGACCGAGGACGCAATCAACCATGACGGCTGGTGGTGTCTGACCGACATTCACGATGTCACCGGCTCTGTGGCCATCGAGATGATCAACACCACCACTCCTCCTCCTCCTCCTCCTGCTGCTGCACAACAGAGTTCAGGTCAGTTCTCTAAAGTTTTCTCTCCTCTCCCCAGTAAGGTGTCCGTGACTTGGTAAAACCAGGAACCGGGCATTGTGACCCGGGAAACCAGGTATCCCGGAGGATCCAAACATTTTTAGAAGTAAACCTGATTCGTCTATCTAACTAAAGTAATTGATTTTGGACAAAATGATAACCTACTAATTATTAAATGTTTAGGGTTCTCACGCCCTATGGAGTTCTGAACAATATTACGGAAAATTGATAATCCTTGAAATTGAAAAAAATATTATAATTTTAATTTGATTTACATCTAATTTTGATACTAAATTTAAATTGTTATTTGATAGTCATGTTGTAAATTCAAATTCATACATAGCCAGAATGTGTAATTGCATAATATGTAAAGATAAGCTTGTTAAATCGGGCGGAACTTTTTTTACACCTATTTTCATTTTCGTTGTTTTCAAATCATAATTAAAACAGCAGGTATATATGGCGATATTTGATTAATTTGAGAGCATGACAGCAACCATTGACTAACAATAGTTTCTTTAGGAGAGCTCATAATCTCGATAGGTTTTAGAATTCTAACGTAATATTACTGGTTTTGAAAAAATATATTTAAAGGTAAGTCTGTACTCTTTTGCATTTTTGTCTAAATGAAATGATTTTATCACTGCATATCGCATAATTATTGCATGCAGAGATATGTATCTGTGAATATTAGATTCTTTTTCTATAAAATATAGTTATTCATAATATTTTATTTTTGTTCAGTTATGTGTGTATATCATATAATTTAGTGCCAGTGAAACTAACATTTCAATTCAAGTGAGAGTTGAAAAATCTTGCCATTTGTTTTCACTACAACCACCTTACAACACCTTACAAACCCCTTCAATACAGTGGACGAAGCGGAGGAGGATGAGGACGACCCTGTCGACACCACCTCGTTGCCTAACTACAAGGCGAGCTACTACCTGGCCGCCCAGGACAACGGGTTGTTTACTCTGGGGCCGCCGCGGGGCAAGGGGGAGGGTCCAGCACCGGAGGAGGTGCTCACCGTGCTCAAGATTTCAGAGACCAAGATGGCGCTCAAGTCGGGGTGGGTGTTTGTAGTTAGCGAGCGGAGCGGGAATTTATCATGAAAATCTGGAACTTTATATGAACAAAAAGTGACAAATATGTTTACCATAAAAACCTTGACTGTTGCTTGCCACAACATTCATTATCAATGCTTCTAAATTATAATATTTTTTGTAGTCGGATAAATTTCTGATTGATTACATTGACAGGTTTTCTAATTAATTTTTAAAGTTTTAAAATTCTTCTACTAACAAGTTTAGTATTACTTATCAGTAATATGAATAATAAAATCTGTATATTTATATTTTCTTAAAATTAAAATGTTATCCAAGAATTGGGGTGTCGACTAAAGACTTTATTACAACTAAGTGTATAAAATAAATGTCCACCGTCACTGGATACTTGGCAGTAGTAAATTATAATTCAATCACGATTATTCTTATATTTTACATTTTTTGTCTCATGAATTTATTAGTATTATTATTAGTGAACGATGGCAATTTATTCTGGTCAAATTATTCACGACGACTTTGTTAAAATTAAAATTCTTTGTGTATTTCGAATTCATATCATAAGCTAAATACAGAATCGTCGTGAATAATTTGACCAGAATAAATGTTAGCGATCCCATCATGAGGGTGATGATTGATGTCAACAATATCAATTCACGTTGATAAACTAAAGCATTTCAAATACTTTCTCTATATCTGCAGAATATTCATTGTAATGTTATAGAATTCTGCATAATTTCCATCTCCACTGTCCATTGATCCTCTTCATTTTTGGATAAGACATTTTTCATTGTAAACTGGTACAACAATGTTATCTGGTCAACCAACTGCCTGCCCCTGTCCATGTTGAAGTAATGAATTTAATTAACTGTTTATATAAAACTTGTAATACAGCACACTGTTCCTGTAAAAAAATCCATAAATGTAAAGCGAAATGTATGAATCCCAATAAGGTTGAATTGGTTGATATTGAGTGACAATTTGCTACTTACTTTTTGTTTATTGTTGTACATATAATTAAATACTTATTATTTATATTGATATCTCATAGTGTACTTACGCAAAAACATGTTATTGATTTCATTTTTATTACTGCTTAAATGATATTCTATAATAGAGTCTTTTTAAAACGAAACATATTTTGTCATTCATAATCACTAATAGAGTTAGACGATAACATCATTATCAAGTCAATATTGTCCTTGGTATTTATCCCCTTGAAGGAAATGGAATTTTAATAAATTGTGATATCATTTTATAAAATCTCTTTTATACTACTTCTAAGTTGTGTTGGGACAGTGTGTCGTTACTCAGCAAGTGTATATTGTGACCCTCTCGATCTGCCCCCACAGATACGGCAAGTACCTGGCCGTGGGCAGTGATGGTCTGGTGACCGCGATGGGGGAGGCGGTGGGCCCTCGGGAGCACTGGGAGCCGGTGTTCGGAGGGGAAGAGGACGGGGGGGAGGGGGGAACCTCGGGGAGAACCGCCCTGTTGGGGGCCAGCGGTCGATTCCTCACTATCGACCCGGTGAAGGGGGACGCCGTCTGTGTGCGGGATAAGGCGACCGACCAGGAGATGATCTATGTGAGTTGTTGCGCCTCTTTGTTTTGTGATTGTGTCTCATAGGTTGGTTCCGTGATATAGTTTAGTTTCGACAGATAGGTCATTTGTATCTCTGGTCTGTGCAATTCACATTCCAACACCAAAGTGGAGTAAAATTACTACTGTTCGTGGGCATGTTATTAGATGTACGCTGTCACTGTAGTTCGTTGTCACGCAGTACGCTGTCACACAGTCACTGTACGCAGTACGCTGTCACTGTAGCGGCTGTTTGTATCCTGATTTAAAAATGATTAATAAAAAGAGTAGGCGGTCATTATATCAGTTAAATTGAACTTACTCAAATTATATTTTTAAAAAGAAGTGTTACTATATACTACGTACACTTTTTACTTTTATACTGGTACATTTCCAGCTATGATTATCACATAACAGATATATGCATCATAGATGTTTGTCTTAATCATGAAGCTGTACGACTCCTGATTACTTCGTAAGACGTAATTCTCAAATATTACACTACTTGTTGATAGAAAGAGTAGTATGTAACAATATAATTTGGTAGATGATCAGAGCAATTGCTGTCTATATATATCTATATTAATATATCTTTAAAAAGCCGCTAATCGATAATACAAAATAGAACAATCCTATTATTTTCTCTTACATGTTTAGTAAATTTGTATATTATATATTATTCATTCGCTACTATTTTACAAAGAGCACTATCTGCAGTAGGATATCGATTGTAAATGTTGTTCATACAGTCGAATATTATGACAATATAAATGAAGTTCTAATGCAGCTAGTTCTATCTACCTAACTTTTCTTTCTATTATTTTCTACAAATTTCTTTCACTTTTGTTCGTATCTATTTTCTGAATTATTTTTTGTTTTATTATCACTTAAAATTAAGTGTTTCTTTTTTTATTAATTTTTTCAAATAACATGCTTTTTCTGTGTGAATCTAAAAAATTACACACACTTGGTTAACTGATTTGGATAAGCTAATATTGAAAAATAATTATTATACTGTAGTATGAATTAGTAGTCAATATTAGCTTATTTATATATGGTACATATACATTTAGTGAATCTTTATTTCGTCCAAGACTGGAATATGGTTATATTGAATCGGTTATAAAAGGATTCCTTGAAGACATTAAAATAGAGTTATTAAGTATTTTTTGACAAAATATTCACTTATTAATTCACTTAATATTTTACTAATCTACCCCCATATACTTGCAATAGTATGATATTATTTGAATGGCATTAACAATGTTGTCTGCCTTTAATAGATTATCCGATTTAGAAGTTAGTAAATGTATTTATAACAAAAAAATAAGCTAATCTTGAAGTTATATTGTTATAGAGACACACGTTCTGCTCTTCGTCATTTTGTTATGTAGTGGTTTTATCACCTACAGTCCAGAAGTTTATGTTTGTGTTATACTGCGCAATAATAATGATTGCGAAGTAGACGATCTAATGGTCACAAACTTAAACTAAGTCATGCTGTATTCATAAATGTAGAATAATACAGCAGAACGGCGCCGTCTCCAGATAAACTATGTTGCTGTTGACTGCAGACGTCAGTTCTCTCTCACTAAGATGTCCCATCTTTGGAGTTATCCAATTAAGGGAACTTCTGTAGCCCAACTATACCCCCACTATAACCACCAGCCTGGTTACCAGGGCAATATGGTTGCAGGGATTTTAATAGCTTACAATTGTTATTATTGAACAGGTCGCAATAATTGGTGGTAGTTTTCAATTATTTACCAGCTTGATAATTGGATGGCAAACTCTATCGTTCACGGGTTGTATTAAATTATTCATTGACTAACTGTGTAAGCTGAGTTAAACATGGCCGACTACTCCGTCCTAGAGTATGAAGAGTTGGTTACGTGTTGTTTTTTATTTTAGATAATTTCTTACCCAATGGATCTATGCTGTATGCTGAGAAAACTTTACTGCATTTATGTGGCAATCTGACAGTTAATCTATGAAGCTTTGAAGATTTGTTACACTTTGATGTAAAATATGCACTCGTTTCTATGTCTGTGATAGATTAGGGTGCTTCTTGGCCGAATATATGATTATGTTGAATTTCCCCAAATCAAGCTGCTGAATGTGTATTTTAACTGTACCTTCTTTTACCAGTTTGATTAGAAATTTAGTTGTGATAATTATGAAATGAACAATTAAAAGTGCACAAATTGTTTTTAATTGTATTTTAATTAGTGAACAACTACTAAATTGTTGTGTAAAATTCCTCATTTTTTAAATAATGATTATTGTTTAATGTGCTAACTATCATTATGTTCCGGCTTTTCTTATGTACGGGCTTTTCTTGTACATTACCAAACTAAGATTCTATGATGCCTTTGTAGATGACTGACAAACGTTACATGCCTCACTGATGAAACGTTTTCCAAATCGCGAACTTATTTTCTAAACACACAGACAAAATTAACTCATTTTGACACATTAACTCAATAAGCTGTAACAAAAAAAGAAAAGACATTTACATTTTCAACAAAAGAATGTAACTGCATAATTCTGGTGTCAGAGACAAACAAACTATAGTCAGAGTTTCTTGATGAATGGACAATATGTACAAAAAAGAGCCCCCTTCAGTATCACCTGAGATAATGTCTTGTGTTGTTGGAGAGTTTGTCATCAGACTTCAGCGACATAAAAGCTACAAAGTTTGTCTCATCTTGCCCCATCCCTAAGTTTGCACATATTCACTCGATCCTAAACAGTAGCTTGCCCTTTCAACGATCAGAGCCAAGTTAGTAGAACCTGGGCTTTGTATTAAAGAAAATAATTACAATAAACATAGAATTCGGGCCTTCTGTTACGTTGTGTTCATTCTGCGAATCTCTGCAAGCAGCAGGTTATCTAGAGAAAAGCGTGGTCTCTAAAGCTTTGTTTTAAATCAAATCAACTTTACGTAAAATTTACGAAATAATTTGTGTCTTTTATAAAAATGTATAAATTTATATTATAGTTGCATATTAATTATTGATGTTGTGTTCCATCAAAAATAATATTTGTAAAGCTATGCATTTTTTAAATTGTATTATACTATTTATATATGTTAACGCATAAACATCATATAAATTAATATGTAATTATATTATTAAAGAACCACTTATCTATGAAATAAAACGTTATGATCTGTAGAGTGTGAAACGCATTTTATGTTTGCTACTTCTACTGTATTTAATTTTTTTGTTTATTTAGCTCACTATTTTTAAATTACCGCTCATCTAATTGTTACATTACTTAGTTACCATTGTTTAATAAAAGAAATGTTTAATGAAAATGTCATGGCATTTTTACAGACTTTTGTATTCTGGTACAATTTTAATGGTTTTGTATCACATATAATAGTAAAATGTATTGTAACACAGTCTATAATGTAGTAATAATTGTACGACATTTCACTTAGTTGTATGATAATTTAATTATGATCATTTTTGTTGTTGTTGTGAATTTATCTATTATATAGCAATGGGTGTCGATAGTGACACTATTTACTATTAAAAAGAACCAATAAACGAATACAATTTAAATTCGAAATAGGTGGTAGGCCTACATTTGATGTGGTAGCTGTCATAGAAAAGTATATTTAATATAAATCATATTTTTATTGATGAATTTTATTCCTAAAAGTTGTATTGAGTGTCATTGGAAGAGATCTGAAAGTGGATTGACTTAGTGCCCGACCATCCACCCAGCCCGGTCGTCTTATTTCAGTTAACATTAATATTATTTCAGTTAACATTAATATTATTTCAGTTAACAATAATAGCATTCCATTTTTATAAAAAAAAAAAATATTTCACCCAATATATAAATAACACTTCTCATATTTCGATGAAATGGTAGGCGTGAAGGAAAATAAAATTCAGTATGTAATATAAAAAATATAATATTTATTGTGCTCGTTGTCGTAGATTTACCAACAAATACAAGTTTTAAATAAATATATTAACGAAAAAAATACCTAATTGATTCGAATGGTATATATTACAGTGCCTTGAAAATACGATAGAAGAAAAAAAACTGTTTGGGGAATAAAAATTGCAGTTGATAATAAACTAAGCGTTGAACCTGTTTTCCAATAAGATGTGATATTTGGTTTCATTTATCGTAAACAGGGCTTTGCGGGTTAATTCACTGTAACAAATGGGAAATAAATGTACATTGTGATATATAAATAGAAAAGTAGTAACATTACTAGACTGTGTAGCATCTTCCGTCACAGGACGTCACAATATGCAGAAAATCATGCAGTTTTATAAGATCAAAAAGGACTTCGTCGGGGTTATTATCGTGGTAACTTATAGTATTATATTATACTCCATTGGAGCTGATAATTGCAATAATGAGGACTGAAATAGATAATTCCATTGCCTAAAACACAATTTATTTGTTATGAATCTTCCGAGGCGATATTCATAATTACAATAAAAAGATATAGCGTAACGAAAACAATCTGTTTTGTAAATAAGCAAGTTCAGTTGGTATTTATTATGCTTTATCATAATTTAGAGAACAAGGCTATTGACAAACAAATACAGCACAATTTCACTGATTCTAATCCGTTTCAAAACATCGAGGGATTAAAGTGAAAATATGGGTCGCAAGAGAAAACGTTTATTACGTCGTTAGTCTCTGAATTCAATTTGCAACTGGATGGTATTGTTTTGTAAAAAGACAGAAATAAACCGGCCACGACCTGACAGTTCATCAATAGAGATGATGTTCGTGTAGATCGAATCATCATTCGGCAGCACAATGACGGTCTTGTTGTTCCTATTCTCCACCCGATTGACAAGGGTAATCCGCGTAGTCAATGGGAACCGACTCTCCAAAATGTGATCATTAATCCCTGGCTCACGGGTTAGGTAAACTCCGAGGTACCCGTTCTCAATGGTAAGGAAGAACTTGACGTGGTAACCGAGCCAAGAGGTGTAAAACTGTTTGGAACAGTTGCGGAATTTGCTCCGGTATCTGTTACGGAAATTGTCGATATTCCAGAGGATGGGCGCGGTGTGGTTATTCAGCTCGTCAAACACCGCGTCATACCGCATGAGCAGCAGTCGGTGTCGTTTGGCAATCCTGTCGCACCGTAGAACTTCACAGTCGGACACGGACTTGAGATCCTCCTTCCTCAGCAGTAGATAGTCCACCTGGATTCGCTCGTGCGGCGGATTGTCGTAGGTCACTCGCTCCTCGGGAGTCCTGTCGAAGTTGTAGGTGTTGACCACGACCAGTTTATTGACCCGGGCCAGCTGGAGGATCTTCCGGCCCTCCAGATCACACTCGCCGTACCCGTAGCCACCGTGACAGTCGTCGTAACCATCCGCCACCTGACCAACCTGCGCTCCGAAGTCAGCTCCGACAACCACTGCCTCGTTCTCCGGGATTTCCTTGAGCGCTTTCTGTAGATCGTAGCGGAAGATCCGCTTTTTCTGCGGTGACGACTTTGTGGGTGGCGCATGGCCGCAGATTATGTGGAATACGTGTTTGTTCTGAATTGTAATTTTTACCTTTAATATTCTATCGCTGACTCTTTTAATGTCGTCCACGTTCTTCTGTATTCTTTTTGATACGATAATTCCAATGCCCCGTGCATACTGGTTTGCCCGCTTTCCGGTTATGCGCTCTTCCTCGATGCGCTTTTGGTCTAGTATTTCGCCGTCGTATATTAGGAGGAAATCTTCCCCCATTATCTGTATACCAGTGTTTTCTATCTGCGTCTCCTGAATGCAGGCCACATCCACGGCGAGTGTTTTGAATATGCTAGCCACTTCCCGTTGTCTGGCCTCCGTTTTCATCGATCCAAGATTGACCGTTGCAAATGTCAGTTTAGGGTCCTCTTTCACTGAAGCTGTTGTGATGTGGCTTGAGAGAGATCTCAAGGAACTATTTCGTTGGTCACTTGACAATCTGCGATATGAATTTGCCGTGCTGGTCTGTTGGTCGATTGACAATCTAGCTCTTGAATTAGCCATGCTTATTATTATTATTATTAATTTAGGACGATGTGCTGGTTTATTTAGAATCAACAAGACCTTAGGATAGGGTCATGCATTCACCATATGATATTTCAATTGAGGCAGCTATTAATTTGGATATGTTTTACGCAAATAACTAACTGAACACAGTATCATAAGTTATAGCTTACAGGGATTATGCTGTAGGGATTTCTCTGAATGTTGGCGCAGATCTCATTGGATATGTCTTGTGATACTGTTAATTGGAATGCCAATCAGATTAGGATGCATCAGGGCAAGTATTACTTTAAATAGTCAGTATTGTTTGTCTCCTAAATCTTAAATGGTACGTAACGCTTAGCGTTGACAAACTTTCCCATCTTTTCTTATTAATTTATATATTATTCTGAACTTATTAAATTTTTGTTATTGCAGTATTTTTTGTATTTGTAATTACATTTTTTGTCATTTTATGATTTTTCTAATATTTAATTAATCTTTTTTTGACCATTTTTTGGTTAAAAACATTATTGCGTTATTGTTTACCGTGGTTGAGTCTAGACCTAATCAATATTTTATAGAAAATGGCAGTTTTGGTTCATTCTATGAACTGTAGCAATTATAAGACATCGTTTCTCTTCATTAGCTACTAACTTTTAACCCAGTTGACGTACGTATAGGAATCCTTTCGAACGGATATGCGGGCAAGTCTTCTTATTGACGTATGACATATTATTATTTGGTTGTATATACACCCAGTTTCACCAGGGGCCCATTTCATAACTATAATAGGCAGGGTCCGTGTGCAGACTCTCGAAATATCACGAAAACTCACCAATTTAGCTTAATACTTTCGTGACTCATGTATACATACCTTATATAGTATACCATAATAATTATTATAGTATAACCCGTATGCATAAACAGTGCCTGATTTATTATTTCACCTAAGTGATCAAATAATCAGGTTATGTCGAACCTCATAAATATATTTATTACTCATCCGCTGTCGATATTCCTGGAATTTAGATTCAGTGTTTTAGAAAAAGGACTAAGTTAAGGAAGGGTTACTTTAAAGTAAATAACAGTACAATCAATTATATATAATGAACTTAAGCGTTTGTCTATTTGCATTGTGCCTCATGATCATTATATACAATAATTGCTTGTACTGTATTTGTATTGTCATTTGAGAGATTTCAGTAAAATATTGTACAAAATACACAATATTGTGCACGTAGTCTGTGATTGCCTTTATTTGTTTTTCTTTTACACAAGGTGTCCATCCACGTAAACTCATTTTTTTAAATATTATGTGACTGTCATTTTAATTGTCTGTATATACATTGCTAGTTAATCATACTTTACCTCATATTGCTTATTAGAGTGAGTTTTAAATATACATATATTTAGTATACAATTTACTTATAATTATGGTTAGTAGTGTAGGATCCCTAAAGGCAGCCTACATATTCAACAATGTAGCTGTTACAATAATTATAGCCATCTTATTTAGGTGTTTCTCAATTTATGTATCTAATAAATCCTCTTTATATATGCTGAAAAATACTCGAATTTTTTCATTGAAAATACGGACACCTTTGTTTAAAATACAGTAATCTGGATACGAGGACATACACCCCTATTAGTAGATCCAGTGTTGAGGTCCCAAAGACAAATGGAATAAGTTTTAGTTAAGGAATTCTACATGAGTTTACTCTTTGTCTACCTTCATGCACCATTATTTCTATAGAAATATATTTTATAATTAACTACTGCATTATGCATCATTACATTATTGCATAATTGAATACAAGATCGATAATTGATACAAAATCTGCATCAGTTAATGCTGAACTGATTATTTGCTTAGTTATGTTTACTCGAAAAGTAGTTTATAAATTTACGGATTTTTTAGTTTCTTTAAATGCAATAAAATAACGTATAGTTATATTATCTATTGATGCAGTTTCGAATACATCTGTTTCTAATGAAATAGAATTGTATGATATAATATATTCTAATTAATTTGTTTGACTTAATTTGTTAAAACTTCGGTGTTTTTTTTTATTATTGTCATCCAATCCCTTTCTAAATTGTGCTCTCTTTTCTAGTACTTTTCAGAAGATTGTATTTGAAAATGTTCCGTTAATATTTATCGTTAAATACATACTTTATTGTCAATTTTTGTAACACTATATAAATAATTAAATGAATAAAAAATAGTTTACATAACATTACTTCGTCTTTTATAAATTACTAATTTGATTTTTTTAAAGTTTTATCTACAAACTTTTAAAATTTGATCGGAATTTTTATTTTTACTATATTTAAAATAATATTTAGTATTGTCAAAAATCGAATCTAACTTTTTAGATGTAAATAATTGGGCAGGACTAGCTCCATCCTCATTCAAGCTCATTTAATATCTCATTTAAAAAAGTTTAACAACAACCTCTAAATGTGTGACTGTTCATTGTCGTACATCTAAACACCAAAAGTAAACCCTTTAAAAATAGATAAAATATCGATCGCGCGAGTTTGAAATTTAGTATTCGTGAAGCTTATTATAAACCATACCGAACGAAATGTCCGTTTAGCAAATAACGTATATTTGAATAATATTATTTTATTGGTAATCATCTACAATATTGCCGTTCTATCAACATCGCAGACCGAATCACATAAATTGCACATAATTAGCAATTTATAGCATTAATCGTTTTTAATGGCAAACAATTAAAAATGAATACACATCTATTCTTAACCGCCATGTAGCTATAATGACGGACATATAATATTCATCTACATTTTTATTCACTGTATAAGTCATTACAGATTCAAGTATTAATATTCCTCTTCTTCAGATCATCTTGAATAAAGATAGTATATTAGTCGTATTTCAAATAACTTTTACTATAAACAATTGTCATTGTAACCATGAGATAATTAACTAATATAATCTTGCTCCACCTTCAGATCCGCTGCAATCGAGAGTTGGATCGAGATCCCAAATTAAATCTGCCGCAGGAGGAGAGGGAGGGTCTGATAACGGCTGAGGTCAACTATGTGTAAGTGACTATTAGTATTGTGTCGAAGTAATTCCAACGTTAAACTATAAATGTGTAATTATTTCGAATTATATTTAATTTACTTTACTTTAATATACTAAACTTTTTAAATTTGTTTAAAATAATTTGACCTAATTTAATAAATAGTCAGGTTATACAAATATTAACAATAGCACAATCAAATTAAATCAAGTAGTGTAATATCGCAACCGTATAATTTAGATAACATATTTAATGCATCCTGCAAAAACGATTATTAAAGCATTTCCGACTTCATGATATGCGGATTGTCTAATAAAATCAAAGCCCGCATTTTCTCATTGATTCCCATTACTAGCCCGATAATTGGACATAGTCGGACATAATATTGGCCGCTCTCTCTATTACTGTAAACCCTGGCAGTGAAGAGTAACTATACCTCTTATACTCACTCTTTCGAGACGTTTTTTCAATCTGATAAAAAAGAACATAAGGTTTGACCTTTAAATTTAGACAAATTAGATCTAATTTTTCTGTGTATATTATGATTGTTTACTTTTCATTTGAAAGGTAAAATAAATTATTGATTATATATTGCATGATGATTATTAATTGATTAATTATATATCATTACTATAAAATGTTTTAACATGCATATTTACATTTTGTGTTGTCAAATAAATGTATCCATTGTTGATGAACACCTTTTTTTGATTTCCGAATTCACTATTCAACTAGAAAAGATGCACGACTGTCAAATAACGTAGGTAATGATATTTAGAGAGAAAACATATTTAATTTGGTGTGAACCAAGTTCACCTGTCAACGGGAATTTGACTGTCATTCAAAAGAGATGAAAACAAGGTTGCTACATTTGCATTCATCTAGTAAATTATATTAGACCATTTAAGTTCAATGCGTTGTGGTTTTATTCTGTTATATATTATTGATTCTACTTCAGTAATAATACTAATATCATGACATTCTCTGTTTACTGTAATTCTTCCAGAAAGAAGTTTCAGAGCTTCCAGGATCGTCGCATACGTCTGAGCAAGGATGAGTCATCGGCACTGAAGAAGGCGAAAGTCTCCGGCGAACTCCACGAGTGCCTTCTTGACAGGTGAGTCGCCGTTATCATTACATTGGCTGACAATAATTATAATTTAATAAACGTGGTTTATCGATTTTTTTAAACTCTCAGTAATGCGTGTATAACACTAAGAAGAAGTTGTTCCTTTTGTTTTGAATGAAACTGATTGACTAAAAATTAACTTTTTGTCTATAAAAATGTTGTGTTAGTATTATTATGATTTGTTATAATTTTAACTTGTCGCATTAAAATGTGACAAACATTATATCTCCTTATTAAATGTTGAAGCATTATTGTGTTGCCCGCATACCCGTATACGGTATAATGATATAGCACAAGGCAACCTCGGTCCAATTTTGCGAAAAAACAGTGTGTTCCTCTAAAAAATGGGCTTGAAAATAAGTAGATATCTATTATAGCAGCAAATTATTGTATTATTATTATTATTTCGAATAAGTCGTGTGATTCTTTTGCTAGGTTAAATGATAAAAAGGTTATTGTTCTTAAATACTGGTTGTCTCTGGGCGTGTGATACAATCGCAGACTGTCTAATTTTTATGGTCTAATCAATTGGACATCATTTTCTGTCGCATGCTGCATTATTTAAATGATGGGTGGTGGGAGGGGGGTGGCAGAGCGGGCTGCAGTTACCCCCACGTTTAGGCTGTAATATCTTTCAGCTCCACCTAGATTCTGTATGCTGAATACCTATAGTAGGAGAGAGAGTGGGCAATCAATAAATAACTTTACATTTAAATTCTTTTAGTAGTGTAGGACTACTATTTACTGTCATCAATTATGTTTTTTCTTATATTGTACAATTTTTATCAAATTTGATATTTATGGGATCAGCTCTCCCTAAATTCTAGATATTCCGCCGCCTCTGATGTGTCAATGTCTCAATTTATTCAAAAAACGATTTTTTTCGGTCATTATTTCCGGACAATTTTACAGTTTTGATTTCTATTGTGCCCTAAGTAAATTAATGTCAATGAGTTTTTTTTATATGACACCTTTTTTTACTACACATTTTTAATGTGGTGCCTTTTCCTAAAATTTTGCCTCGGTAAAATTTTGGAAGTTGGGAATGAAAGTTGTGGGGGGGGAGCATGCACCTCACTGCACCAGCGAAACATGTGTTTTATAGTCTTCACTATAATTAGATAATGTTATTGAATCTTATTTTGTTGACTCATGGTAGAATTACATTGACATTTCGTTGTTTCTATTTCAGGCGAGAAAAAATGAAGGCGGATCGCTATTGCAAATAACTGATGCAATTGTGTACAAAATTCAATCCTGTATATATTCTGATAAATATTTTTATATTATATTTTGTCATTAATATTGTCATAAATTGTCATTATAAATTGCCAATAAATATTTGTTCTTTAGTAAAAGTTGTTCTAATCTTTTCGCTTTTATAAGAAATATTAGTGCTTCTTATATTTTGTCTCCGTACATCTTGGTATTTAGTTCTTCAATGACCATGGCATAAATATCATACTCAGGGTAGTAATTTTATCTATACTGTTGAAATATAATTGATATACTGTTTGTAGAAATAGTATGAAGTGTTTAACGTACATATATTGCGCATACAAAAAATAAGACAATTTTTAATAACGATGATGAATAGATGGCTTCCTCTTAGCAGCATTAGTTTAACACTGAAAATGTAGACTAGCTTACAATTCGCCAATACATTTATTAATTCATTTTCAGCCGGTGCTTCTATTTATCTAATAACAATGTTTTTATAATATATGTAATTGCACATTTACTAACAAACGGGTGCAACTAAAAATAGACATAAATAAGAGCGAAAAAATCGTACAATTTGCAACATCTTTAGACCTTTATATGTTTTTAAGGATCTCAGAAAAAAATAGTGACCCTTACAAAATTAAGAAATATTATCGATTAGTTTAAAAAAATGTGTTTGCTAATACTGCCTATTTAGTTATTTGTAGTTTTTATTGATGTTGAAGAGTTTTATATTACAGTTTCCTCATGTCACCATTGATATTTTACATAATTAACAAAAATACCAATACAGCTTTTTTTTAGTAAAACTATTTTATCGTATGGTCAGAGTTATACATAACCACCAAGTTATATATAAAATAATGGTAAAATATAATATTTTATTATTGTAAAAGATATCTCATAATATTTGTTAACTTACTCTATCAATATTTAATTTACTACATTATTTTAGAACTCGTAGCAAATATTTCGAAACATAATTATTTAATGTGATAAATAAAAATTTTAATTATTTATAATAATTTACAAAAAATTAATAATCAACATTGAACCTTTTACAGAAACAATCTAATATTTAACATGTTTTCTCACTGCTGAGTAAAATCAAAACAATTCTCCGATAAAGCAAAATAATCTGTCAATGTTCATTACTGCGGAGCTTCAATAATTGAGGAAAAATGAACAGAGATGCCGTTTTGTTCCGCGCACTGAAACTTCGATCGAACTTCCAGGAAATAGTCATCCTCACGGTTTGACAAGTAGGACTTATCAGCACCAACTTGTGCAGCTGCACTGTCATTGAAACAGTTGATTGAATTGATTTGAAAACGTGGTCCACATAGGCATATTTTGGGTGAAAGAGTCACTTTAATTGCTCTCCCAATGTCGGCATCGGTAGGCAAGTGATAGAGAAAAACCGTATTTTTGGTTAACGTGTCAATGGTCTTCAGGTACATCAAACTGGTTGAATTGGGACATCGCTGTAGGAAATAGGCTCTAGACAGGGATTCACATAGATTTTCCGTGTGGTTTGTCGCTGTCCACTCGTAAGTTTCTATAAAGAGCGACAGACACTTGCATTTGGCTCGTTTCGGGAGTACAAAATACATATCCAAATGGCTCGCACCAAACCGAAAGATGTCGCTACGGATTGTGTTAATCGGAGGCTCCTTATTATCTTCAACGGTTAAATTGTCCTCATTATTTTGTTGCTTTAACCATACTACATAGCGACTGGTGTACTGTCTCGTAAAAGGTGTCTCTTTTCTTAGGAATCGACATGATTGACTATGAAAACGATCGTTTAAATGTCGCTCCAAAAGAACGGTCACTCCAACCGCAACAAGAGTAGATACCAAACTTAACAAGCTTAGTAATATAACCTTATTTGGGCAAAAAACTTCTTCACGAGAATAATAAGCATAATTTGGCCACATATTTATTATTGCATAAAGAACGTGTCCTGGTCTTTCGACATCGCTTCCTGTTATATCGCTTCCACTCAGAATACGGTACGGGTTTACTATGGTACCATTTTGTACCCCTCCATTGATGAGTAACTTGGCCGCTCTCAATGCCTTAAGACTGGGATTCTGCTTCTTGAAGGACCCAATAAATCCGATGTAAAGGCTTATATCATCATACGCATATGTGATCAGAGGAGAATAATGCCAGCCGCGTCCTTCGTAAATACTTCCATCGGGTGCTATCAAAAAGTTAAAGTTGATGTCTTCCCGTCCCAAAATTGACTGGTAGTAGCTTTGCTTTGCACGCACAGCATCGGAACAACTATACAAAGAATAGCATCCACATTCTGGGACAATTGTATCAGAAATTATGATAAAGTAGGGCGGCTTATTGTATTTTTTAAGGGGTTTAGTATTATTCATTGCTCCCCAATTACTTCGTGAAACTGTAGAAATGGTTCCATCAACGTTAAAATTGGCATTAAATACTTCACATTGTCTAACATCACATTTCACAAATGTCGAAATATCTTGTGATAAAAACCAAAAATGCTTCCAACCTGTCGAAACCTGAAAGTAATTGTTTCGTTTAATAGTTTCCTGTTTCCCCGTCCTTCGAAATGCCATTTCACGTAGAATCATAATGGCATGTTTATTGGTAAAGTTTGGAGTATTGCATACGTCCTCGTAAACGGAAATATTGGTTATACTACTATTGTAACACAAACATGATTTGTGTTCATTATCGTTGTAATCTAATTGAACTTCCTTTGAAAGAGTTATTATACTATCTTGTTTCGCCATATTGTCACATGTTTTTAACTCATACGATTTCATATGAAATGTAAAGTTTTTAAGTGGTTTCCTTCCGCATTCTGGCTCTATAAATTGATATTTGCCTACTTGAAGAATACATATTGATAGTGTCTCATTAAACCACGGTGTTAAACATGGTGGTGAAAGTCTACTACATTCCAACCGACATGAAAAGGGACTCACAGTATAGAATGGCTCCATGTAGTAGCCATCTGATGGTATATAGCTCGTATTCTTCACGCTCCAGTACTTGAAGCATGCTGGGTCCTGTTTACAGCAGTCATCGGAAAGTTGCTCCGGATCATTGCAGCACTGCCAGAACATAATTTGCGAGGCTTGATCGTCGAATTCAAATAGCGATGTCTCCGGTATCGCCGGCCACTTCTCATAGAATGCATACGATCCAGCAGTACCATTTCCATTGGAGTTAAGAAAAATCGCGCCGCAGATCAACGACTGGAGACACAATTTTTGTACGTGAGATATTTCGGCATACTCGGCTGAATAATATGGTTTGCGGTCATTGTTTATACGGTAACCTATGTAGCTGACCCACATTCCGAAACAGCGGTTACTGTAACCTTCGAATCTTCTGAGGTCTGTACAGTGTTGTTTACTTTTGAAATCACACGGATTGAAAACGAACAGAGTACTTCCCACGAGACTGTGATAATATTTGAGTACTTTATCGTAGAGATTGCACACGTTTGCCGGTTGTCGGGTTTTTAATTCGAACTCTGCCATAACGCATTTCAAATCACGGAAACAAAAGTAACTGCATGCGGTGGCATCACTTACATTGTGAGATATGTATGGATGTTTCGACTCAATTATTATTCCCTGTAAGTTATTCATAATTCCTGGTTTTCTGCCTATTTTAGTTTTACATGTTATCCAGCTGTTGGCATTATGCTGTGTCCGGCTATCACCAAAATAAACGACTAACAAGACACAAAAGAAAATAACACGAGGCGTTGTCCAAGATATCATTTGAACGAGCTCCTTTCAACCCTTTATGTACGTATATGAATCTTTTGGAACAAATATGACTTACTTAGTTGTATATTCATCCAGTTTCACCAGGGGTAGTATTAATACGTATATGGTATTATGTGATAGATATCGTTTACCCTGAATACATAAACATTGTTTAGTTTAGTGTTTCACTCACCGAATGAGAAAATGGAATTGTGTATTATAAGGGTTCAAATAATATAGTTAACACGAACCTAGTCATAAATATATTTGTTCCTCACATGAGTCATTCCAAGAACTTACATTATACAGTACAATCGAAATAAAGCTTAGTTAAAAAAATGCGACATGAATTAATAACATCATAAAAGTGTAATTGTCGTTAATTCATTTTCAATTTTATTTCAACACAAAATGTTGATACTGTGTCAATTGATCCCTCTCCATTTGGCACAATTACCATTTCCAATTAAAACGCCTGCATCATGGTGTTGCAACTAAGGTTAAGGAATGCGACATGAATTTGCTCGTTGTCTATATTAATGCATAATAAATCTTTAAATCAAGGCCGTAGCCAACCTTTTTAAAGGGTCGTTCGTTTTTATCAACAAATAGGGCATTTCCATATTATCTCTAAAACTATATACAGATGTATAATGAAACGTCTATAATATTACGTACGTAATGTTATTCTTCTGCAGCCTAAAAAGGGCACATTTTGATCAAACTTAAAAAGGTCGTTCGTTCGAACGGTACGAACCCCCCTGGCTACGGGCTTGATGATGATGATTATTTTATGAACATGTATTTAATATTATTGGAGGTCAGGTCGAACTTGCATGTAAACATACATTACATTTTTTTCAATAATATCTCTCATTTATTAATTATTATTTACATATATATAGCGATAAGTATTTAAGAATACATTTTGGGAGAAGATATTTTAAAGTATAAATCAAATCATATTTTATTTTGAATTGGCAGTTGAATCCAGTTCAAATAATGTAATTTCAATAGTTTAAGATTTTTATCCTACAAATGAAATCTATCATTTTTTCCATGTCAGTAACCTGAAAATCAGTTTTACTGAAAAACATTGATTCTTGATAAAAGCATCATGTGATCATAGTGTACCATATAAAAAAAATGATAGTCAAAATATCTGTAAAAAATTGTTTACTGTATCTGAATTTCAGCTTGATCGGTTAAGCCGTTTGAGAAAAGACGGAATTATACCATCTATTTTTATTGGTTATACAATGTATTATAGACGAGACAAATCTGTACATCTTTACTTTGTCATTTTAATTTTTTAGTTTTTTTTAGTCTTTTCAAAGCCACTAATATTATAAAATTATATTAAATTGGGTGTTCCAACCTTGTATGATGAATAAAGGCGAACGATATTCTATTTTTTTAATTGAATAAATAAAATAATATTCAATAACGTAGAAAATAATAATTATTAAAGCCATATAATTTCAACTTATATACATGCAACTCGCTTGTCAAAGGCGCAGATCTATATCGGTTCACCTCGCATGAAATATAATATTCTGGTTTATATTGCTGGAAAACTAATTTATATCAGCACTAGTTGACTTTACAACAATGTCAGTCAAAGTCTTACATAGTTATAGAGTGCCAATAAACGCCAGCGATCAATAATGATTCATTCTTTTTTGGTCGGATTATAATCATCCCGAAATAAAATGTGCTGATTAGCTATATGAATTAGCGAAGATAGTATTTCTGTAAAGAAATAAGGTACAAACTAATAAAGTAAAATATAATCGAAATACACTTAGAGTATTTAAAATGCATCACAAGAAGCGGTAATAAATGTGTTGCTTAGAGTGGAAAAGTTTGACATTTGTCAGTTTTCTATCTGACTGACTATCACTGAAAAAACTTATTCATTAAATTCAGAATCTAACTTCAAGTTGACTCGTTATATTTTCTGATAAACGTTAAATAAATATTGTGCGCTGCATTATACATTTAGATTTAAAGGGAATGGCAGACATTATATTTCTCCGATGAAAGTGTCGCATAGAAAACAAATTTCCTTATATGTGATCGGATATTGAGAAACACGAGAGTTCATTTGATCAAAAAAGTCTAATAATCATATACAGGGTGTTAAATTTGGGGCACGAAGAAAGACGCCAGAAAGAGTTAAGGGATGTTAAGAACTCGGTTTGTCGGGCGAAAAGTTTGGCCAATGCATAGAAGGGCAAACAACTCGCCCAACTGGAACTAACAGTATAGCAGTCATTTGAGAATGGGTTTTAGTTGCTCACTATGTCAAACCGCTTTCCTTCTTCTGACTTGAAGCTTTCCTGGAGTCTGTTGACATTTAACTCCGCCAACAAACTAAAAACTCTTGTCTCAATGCGCTAGCTTTCTCTATAAAGTAGGAAACTTGTCTGTAAATCTAGCATTATTTCGACCATATACCCACCTAACCCCTCTTAGCTCTCATTCTTTGCCAGCAAGGCAACCATTAGTTGTGCAATGTGTCGTTTGTTTTCTGCCTTTGTAGATTTAATGGTCCGTGGGAAAGCGGCACTATGCCTCTTCTGCGAATCTACCTCGATTCGAGGCATGGCGAAGGTCGTCCGCTCCAAGACCCGGTTCCTGCGCACTCTCTGGCTGTGCTTCGTCATCCTGAGTACGGGAGGTCTCCTGGCCTGTATAACACTGCTCATCTTCGACTTCCTCAACTACGACATCTCGGTACAGAATCGGGTTACCTCGGAGTCGTCGGCCTTCCCGGCTCTCTCGGTCTGCCATCATCATCCCTTCTCGCAGCATGCCTACGCCCTCTGGGCCAACAAGACGGTCCAGTCGCCGCGCGGTTTCAACAGTTTTCTGCGCAGGAAGGCCTATTCTAGTCTGAAACAGGAGGAAATTGACGCCTCGTACAATGCCTTCTTCTATGACAGTATGAGCATCTACTATCAAAATATTCCTTACAAGTATGTATACGATGTTGGGCATGATTTCGACGTATTTCGCTACTGTGTTCGTATTCATGGCCTCGTTATGAGCATTGAGGACGACTGTCGAAATCTAATTGGCTTCAAAATGAAACGATTTTCTCACAATCAATTTTTTAACTGCTACACCCTTGAAGCCGTAGACTACGACGCGAGCATCTCCACTCATTTCATTAGCTTAATTGTTTCCCTCAGCCGTGAGCCCGATTATTCCAACTACGAGCAGGGCTTATTTATGGATATATTTGAGCAAGCGAAAGGCCTCCGTGTCGTGGTACACGAACCGGGAACACTACCCGACTTCGAAAACGGAGGAATTCATGTAGAACCGGGAAAATTCAATGAAATCAGTTATCAACCTGTGAGCTGGAAAAGAATGAGTACTCCTAAGCGGCATTGTACCAAGAATTTAACGGGTATTGTCATACGGGACCTCAACTCGTCATATTTCTATACATATAAACAATGTTTAAACCAGGAGACTCAGCGGCGAATGATGTCAGAGTGCAAGTGCGTCTACTCCCTCTATCCTAGAGTCTCCCTCCCCACCGACAAATTACCCTACTGTGCAGCATTCCAGCCAAGTTTTGATGATTTCCAGGAACGCGTGAAGTGCATTTCCACATTTGAGTTTAACGAAGACGAAAATAGTTCGCCTTGCCAGCATCCTTGCAATTACTTTCAGTATGAGACTAGTGTGTCCATTACGCAGTGGCGTGCACAAAGCTGGCAACTGCATTGGGTGGTTCTGCAGAACAACGCGCTGCGGCATCTCAGTGAAATGAAGAATCAAAATAAGTCGATTAAGGGGCACACTTACTACAACGAACTGGAGGAATATTTTACGAAAATAAATTTAACCAACATCACTAGCAAGGGTGACATAAAACTCGACGACAATAGTTTCACTTATGTAGTTCTCAAACGTAAGACGAAGAATGTGCTGGAAAATACCGAACGCCTGGTCTTTAGCCTGAACGTCTTGTTGAGCCGAATTGGAGGTCTATGTTCACTATCGATTGGACTCACGGCGGCCTTTGTTGTTGAGATCATAGAATTCTTCTACATGTTTCACGTCAGCCAAAGTGATCATCACCGGCACCACAAAGATCTGTTCGCCCAGAATGACGCGGCTGACAATAACCACAATAATCAGAAAAAAAATACTCGAAATCGAAAGCGAAGTCTCCCTACACCGGACAACGAATTGGAGCTTCATGATGCTAAAGCATTTCTAGAACCGAATGACACACCATATTTGTAGCGTGGGGAACTTGTGGTAGATTTTGTGTGTTCATATTTGTATAAACACATTGCATATGTTCTTGAATGAAATAAGGTTTAAATCATATGACAGAAATGTATCTGTGTTGTCAAAACAAACCTGCCAAGAATATTATCTGTACATACTACTAGTGACAGACCTTTTAACAGAGTAATACATTTGGACGAGCGCAATATAATATTTTTTAAGAAAAAAGTTAAAATTATAAAAAAGATGATAAATTGCACCGTTTTTTTCTTTTTAAAAATCATCGACCTTAAATTTATTGTTTTTTATACTTAAATGTGCCACTAATTTTAAGATAACAGTAAATTAATTCAAATATTTGTTTTCTATTTTTCCTTATTTGTTTTGGACAATAAATACGTGTTTTCAATTTTCGAAAAAAAACTTTTATTTAATAAATATAGGTTTTGTGTACATAAATTTCTCGTGAACATATATACGTCATAAACATAGATTTATAATGATATTCGTGTGAATAACATATATGCTATTAACTTGTATATATAGTGCACTTCTTATAAAAATATGAAAATATGAAAAAATATCATGAATATTTACATCGTTATTAATTTTTACCTTTTATTGATTCTCATTTCCAAATTTACCCTATATTGTTTATGTTAAGTCGTGTTTAATACACACATTGATTTGTGCTTTGTATTATAAAGCATTCTCTTTTCTTCAGAAACTTGAAAAGACTATTTTCTAAATAGAATTACTTAATTCGTTGGACTGTCTGTTATTTGCATTTATATATAAAATATGTATCTTTGTAATATTTAAATATTAAATGTAACTCAGCATTTGTTCCTTATGTACATTGTATATATATATATATATGAAAACCAGTCAGTTTCGAATAACGTATTTTCGTGATCTACGTACATCATCTTAATACTGTTCCTATATATTGAACTATACATGTAAACGATTTTTATTACCCACTGATGATTAGAATTATCACATAAATTTCCAAGCATATTAACTATATTGTTTGTTTCAAATCTGTCAGCCTATTCAAGTTTATGTCTATTTGGAAGCAATTTGTTTGTTAACCGTTGCCAAGCGACCTCTTTAATCATTATACAATATATCTTGACTGATAAGTCAACTGTTTAACGTTATATAAACCTTCTATTTTTATGAATACAATTAAACTAATATTATTTAAAACTATTGAAAATGATAGGGTAATTTTTTATTTAAAATTCATAAATGTATTTATATTGAGGAGGTTGAAAATAGTGAAATGATTTCCGATTTTTATTTTTTATTTAATTATTTTTTATTTGCCATATATGTAATTGACGCTAATATCGGCATGCACATAAAAAACCTTTTATCCTTATTCGTTAACTACATAAGGGACACAAATGAATTGGAAAAACTAAAAAAAAAGGTTTCCTTAAATTAATTAATTTACGAACAACAATAATCTTCAACAGATACACAACAAAATGTCACAGATATAAAATTAAAAGGATTTCTTTTTTTCAGAAAATTCAATTTGCTACATCGAATGCTATTAGATATGCACAAAAGCAATTCAGATAATATATTATGATCGAAATGTAATGTCTCCAACAAAATATCCTAGATATACATAAAATGAACAGGATTTTAAAAGTTTATATAAATTCAATTTACTACATCTAACGCAATTAGATATACACAAGCAATTAAAATAATCCATTATGGTCAATATATATAAGTAAGCACTAAGCGTAGAGCCTGTACACACAGCAAAGAGACAGAGCACTACCAGTTTCGAGCTATTCAGCTCTCATCAGATACCCTAGTCTCCCTACTTACGACTGGATTGCAAGTAGTACTTAATAAAACCCCCGAACAAATCGTCAAAAAAAACAAGTTCTATACATTGTATATATTGTATAAGACCATTTAACATATTTAGCTGAATAATTATCAAATGAATTTTATAACAAATATACATTACATTGTATATGGAATTGATATGTTTGTATCTGTAGATGTTCATACCTGTATTGGTATGAGAAAACAGTTTATTAATTGTAGAAATGAACATTTATAATGAATGCATTTTATTATTGCATTACACTCGAATACAAGCGGATAATCTTGATTATTTTGAAAAATCTGTCTATTTTAAGATTCCGCTAGGTTGCAGCTCCAAATTAAATTTTAAATTTAGAAAATGATTTCCATTATTTATATGTAAATAATTATTATTCAATTCTAATTCTAATTGTATTGCATTGTATTCTTTATTATATATATATATTGTTTAATACATAATGATTGATTTAAGATTATATTACAATCTTTATACAATCTCATAATAAATACAGCATTTTCAACTATATTTACAAAAACTTTAATGTTAGAAAATATTAATATAGTATGTAGTTATGCAGTGTATAATAAAGTTGAAAAGTATTCGTTAATTTTATTTATATATATATGTGTGTGTGTATGTATTTGTGTGAATTATGTTAAATTATTATTATATGAAATTTTGTAATATGTTACATAATATATCATAAACAATTTCTCGTAAACTTATAAGTACCGTTTTTATACACTTGCAATTATTAAAGTAATTTTATTTTATTTTGTTTGTATTTGCATGTGTAAAATGTGTAAAATGTTGAAGATGTTCAATATATTTATATAGAAACACTAAAAACTTCAGCTAACAATATACAATGTACAACACTTATATCAACTGTAAGTATCAATATTTTAGG
Organism: Coelogynopora nodosa; assembly: GCA_034780555.1. Lineage (NCBI taxonomy): Eukaryota > Metazoa > Platyhelminthes > Proseriata > Coelogynoporidae > Coelogynopora > Coelogynopora nodosa. The sequence continues at coordinate 8,153 of JAUZND010001098.1, read as the reverse complement.
GTTTACCACTTTTTGGAGGAGTGTCGAAAATAGTGGTACATATAATATAATATAAAATAAAATAATATGATATAATTATAGTATGTTACATTCGAGGACGATTACGCGGTTTAAGAAATATGAAACAAATTGAAGTAATGTATATGTAGGCCTAATCATAGTCTGCATTCTAATTGTTTTTATGAAATGCTATATTGTTTGAGATAAAATATTTATTTCGTTATTGTTTCATGTTGCAGTTTCTATTATGTTTTCTTTTGAGAGTTACCAATAAGGCCAATGAACAATTGTTTTAATGCAAATATTGTTATGATTGCGAAAGAATAAGAGGTTACTTGAAATCAGCGGAATTTGTTTTCAAAAATTCGATATATAAATTCAATGTTTATAAATTAATAAATGTGAAATAACCAAATAAATCCACTAACTTTTGAATAATTAATACGTAAAATAGTTGTCAAATTGAAGAAAGTAAAAAGGAAATGTAGTTGAAAAAGTACATTTGTACTTAATACGATATTAACTATCAGAAACTTTTAAATAAATTATTTATTACAGATGAAACCAAAAATTTAAAAAAAATCGAGTTCCTTTCATTGATTTATGCCGCCATCATCACTTACAGAAACTATCGTTCATTTTCCGCAATTTTTTTTACAAAACTAACTACCATGGGAGACAGATCTAAAGTTAAGAGACAGTCTTAAGTTAAGAAAAACAAACTATAAATGTAAACGACCACTGTACAAGGCGGGCAAACAATTAATTGAAACAATAATACTATATAAAATGTAATAAATGGACATCAATTACAAACTACAAAGGCGATATGACTGCACCACATGCAACAACAAATCGAGTGTATGCTGCAACATGTAATAAATGTGAATTACGTTATGTAATTGTGAATTAATTAAAACACCATATAGAAACCGTTTATATAGAACACCTTAACCTTCCCGGGCCTTCTGTGTACGAAATGGACATTGGAGAAAAGATTAATGAAGCCTGAAGATTATTACACTGGATTATTACAACTGGATTGAACCGCCACTTCGGAGAACATACAGAATATTTACATAACTCATTTTAACTTTTAATTTAAATTTTATTAAAAAAATGCTATTACATGAATCCATAATACATAATTATATATTAAATGAATATTATGTAATCAGTATTTGCATGATTTGTAGTCGATGTGTTCGCCAGAATCATCACCTTTATTATATTCAGTTAGACAACTACTGCAAATTATTTATATTACCTATTTGACTCATATATAAACTGAGGTAGGTTTAATAAGTAAACCGAACGCGCTTTTTCAACTACAATTCCTTTTTCCTTTTTTTAAATTTGACCTCTATTTAACTCAATAATAATTATTAATTATTAATTTGAACATAATGATGAAAGTAAACACATACCTACGTAATATTAAAAACCACAAATTCTACAAAATATCTATATTTTATTTAGTTTATATTTCCATTGTACATTTTTGTTAGTAATATACACAACATTTATTTAGTAAAATGTAATATTGTTAAAGTATCTATTGACAGTTCATAATTTGTTATCTAAATGTTAACAAAAGAAATATTTAATGTTAGAACGTTTTATTTTTAACTTTTTAAGAACATTTGTTTCAAGCTTCATTTATAATTGTTTCCAAATTTTCTGGTATTCAGCTTATATTGGTTGGAGGAAGGATTACGTTCAAAGTTTTAAAACTATAATTTTTTCATATTTCAAAAAATGACTTTATCTCAAAAAATAAATGGTATATAATTTGTAATTGTAATGGTTTGAAAAATATGATATATAGATGTATATCATGATACCTTTTGGACACATTGTACCATAGATATACATTGTACCACTTGAACAATTTATCAAAATGAAATATTGAATAAAACAGCACAACATATACACAAGCCAAATTATAATATTGACAATTTGTTGATTTTTTAGAATTTGGATGGCAGTTAAATTCTCCAATTTCATATGTTTAATACAAAATTACCTTAACTCATTTGGTTGTTAAAAAAAGTTATTATTTACTGATAGAACTATCTGACTTTAAAATGAATAAACGTTACCCACAAATGATCCACAAATGATCCACAAATGATCCACAAATGATCCACAACTGATCCACACATGACCCACAAAATGACCCACAAATGACTCCACAAATGATCCACAAATGACCCACAAATGACCCACAAATGACTCCACAAATGACTCCACAAATGATCCACAAATGATCCACAAATTCATTATTATGGTATTCAAAAAGGATTCCGATTACATATATTTAGTAATTCAAAAACATAAGTCAAAATTGAGAATAAATTTTCTATGAAAAAAGTATAAATATGTAAGAAAGATAATTTAATTTTTTAAAACGACTAAAAAGTCTCGTTTTTGTTTATCGAAACTCAAAAAATAGAAATCATTAACTGTATATTTGTTTAATGTTTATAATGTAATTTTGCAAGCGAAGCAAAATCAATCAATACTCTTTATCCAGTTAATGAATTTATTAAAGATTATACATGCTCTGAATAGATCATATGGAACATGTAGAAGATGAGAAATAGATATTAATAAACTGCAAAATGTTCTAGTTAGTGCCAATATTTTGCGTATATTTTGATGGAATTATTATATGAAAATATAATAAAATCTTACCTTCAAAAGAATAGGTTATAAAGATTAGAAATATAGAATTTTGAAACCTTTACCCTATGTAATTTGCTTAAATACTAATCTTTATAAGTTCACATTTTTCTGAACTTTAATAATTAGCGACTCCGTCATTTTGTTTGAATTATTAATAACTAAAAACAAATATAACATTACTTACACATGTCATCGTATACCTTCATATGATTTACAACTTCAATTGGTATATTTTATCGCTCGCTCTCATTGCGTATAATTCATAGTTGTTATAAATCCGTCAGCGCTGCAACTTACTAATTAGAGTATATTGTATCATGATATTAATATTTGTTTATATAAATATATAATTATACTAATTACTAAGTCCAATAAGTCATAAAAGAGAAAATAAAACAATACCTATTATTACCCATTTTTATAGTTTAGCCAAATTACAAGAGTTATAATATAATTAATAGTTTTCAGTTCTAAAAACACATTTTCAAACGTAACATTAAGCATATAATACTTTATTATTTTTCACAGTTTAACATATAAATGCTGCACTGTATAATGTTTTTATTTAATCACATCATCTATCCGTTTTCATATGAATGATCTGAGCTTGATATTCAATTATGTTGTAAAGCATTTCCTCTAAATTGTAAAGTTTTGCTGCTTCAGAATATTCTTTCAAATCGGCAAGATGTTAGGAACTAATTCATTTACTTACACATTGTAAACATCCCTTTCAGAGGCAATTTTGAAAAAAACACATTTGATTATCCTTCCAGACACATTATCTTTTGTTGATAAACTTTGTTTAGCATAACAAAAATATTAAAACACAATAAGTTATTTGCTGGCAAACAAGGGAAGGGCAATTTGTTTACTCATTGGGAGTAATTACACCAAAATAATAACACATTATAATCTGGGAATTTTGAAAAAATATAATTATTATAAACTATACATTATTTAAATTATCATTATATCTGGTTAAACTGTATATATCTAATCGAAGGCTATTTCTTCATTTTATAATATTCTGTATTCCGGATATGTGATATAATTTTAATCTTCACTGCAACTAATAAGAATAAACGAATTTCGGATAACACAACGGTATTACGATGAAAGAATATTTAAACAGAACATAAAAATAAAATATTATTTATATTTATTTTTAAGCTCTAAATGTTTACTTAAATAAAGCATAATTACAGAAAATATTTATAATTATAATTAGAAAAATTGAATTGTCGAACAAAATACTCTGGTTAAAAATGAATACATTGCATTATTTATAATAATCATATTATGATCAATTCTTCAAGAAAGTTATTATTTTAACACTGAATAATCAAGATTGAAAGATACGAAGTTGTCAGATCACGCGCGCTTTAAGGCAAGGTCACACGGAGGTGCTGCACTCCAGAGAGGGAATCGGGTGCCCCCCAGGATTCCAGGAGACTACCCCATACACGGCCCGATTCCGTTGCTTGAGGTGAAATGTTTTGTAATAATATGGTATTTGCTAATGATATGGCCAGCTAACGTTAGTCGTTTTCGTGTTTCACTGTCTGACTCGCCAGACAACACCTCTGTTAGTAGAGATCAGTATAATTGTATGCAGCAGAGTCCAATTCTAGTTCCAGCGAGTCAGATAAAGTCCACAACACAGCGATATTAGCAGACTTAGTTCGATAAGGTTGGACGAAAGATGCGTAAAATACTGATATCTCGGACGATGAAGGATTTGACGGCGACATACGAAGTCGATTAACAAATCTTGAACTGAACCATCCAGATAAGTGAGCTGAAGTTTCAAAGCTGTGAGGTATGGAGAGCACTTCAGTTTTGGAGTAATTAATTGTGAGGCCAATTTTTATAATAATAATAATAATATTTATTTAACGACAATTCAAGTAATATCAAAGTCGGATAAGGGCCCTGATTCTGGAGCGGTGAGTAGTTTATGAAGCGCGCCCACTTCACCAATGACTCTTACAGAGTCACGGTCACTCACATTTTTCAAACCTATTTTCTCCCATTTTTTCCATACCAAGCGAACCCATTAAGGGTCGCTAACTATCGACTAGCACAGCTGCCAGCCAGGAACAGGAGAGTCCAAGGGCGGGCTCGAACCTGCTCCGAGACAACACCCCTGGCATCCGCAAACCAGCGTCTTAACCACTCGGCCATCCCATTCCCAAATATATTACAATAATTACTACTATAATTATACTACTACTCTGAAGATATACGCAGAGCGTATAGGCAGTATTGATTTTACTATGCGTAGATAAGAAGCCAAATTGAAGTTTTTCAACTTAAATCGAGTACTCTGTCGAAAGTTGTGCAGTTGAATATATTAAAAAGACGGTAATTAAAAATCTGTTTGTCTCGATCCATCTGCATAACTAAGTATGGACACATAGTGTTATTAAAATAATCGTAAAATAATCAGCTGATGACAGGATGGGGGATGTTTCTAGGGTTCAATTAGGATTCGAATTGGTTACCTTTAAACCACCCCGTCTCATATGAATATAAAATTAAAGGCTATTATTATAGTATACATATTAATTATAATTAAAAATATATATAATTAAATCATTTAGTTCTTGCTTAACACATCCTTCAAATTCAAATACACTTAGATGTGTGCGTATTAAAGACACCATTGTCAAGTAAAATATCAGAATTCAATAGCAGAATGAAAGCAAAGGTTGTTATGAAAATAAGTTACATATATTGTTTATTTATGATTATAATAAAACAATTTTTGTTTATTTGAAAATATATGCAAATTATATATATATATATAACATAGATTTGAATAAATTTTCCAACATGCATTTGTGCCTACAATAATAGAATGGACTGAACTAGCTATGTTGGACTGAACTAGGTATTCTAGCATTGTGACCTACGTACAGTATAGTATCTTTATAATAAAAACGGCAGTTTTTTTAAAAAAATGAACGACGATACTTTTGAAATTAATTTAAAACTAATAGTTTCATCAAAGTTCGATTCGTGAAAGAAACTATTAGCAACATACTGAATTAATAAAATATACAAAGCAAATAAATGTATTATTATTTGGAGCAAATACAACAATAATTATTATATTTAATATGCACTAAATAGACTTTTTTTAATATGTATATTTAATACTAACTAAATAGATCTTTTTAAATATAATATGCAAGAAATAGACTTTCTTAAATATTTAATATGCACTAAGTAGACTTTTGTTAATATATATATTTAATACTCACTAAATAGATTTTTTAAATATAACATGCAAGAAATAGACTTTCTTTAATATTTATTATGCACTAAATAGACTTTTTATAAATATTTAATATGCACCAAATAGGCATCTATCAATAATCAACTGATTTAATTTAACTTAAATAATAATATATTTGGCTCATTCTCGCGTGTTTTTCTGCCCGATTTGGTGATCAAGGTAACCTATATGTTTAATTAAGCCGAGCTGTCCGGTATCTAACTTTTACCTTAAATCACGTAGACTAGATATAAGGTTTAAAAGAAGACTAGACTGTCAGTTTCTTTTTCTTTCAGAAACTGAAGAAATGTTATTTAGAATAGACCCTTTACATAATTGACATTTTTTGTAGGTACATAAATAAACGTCAAAATTAGTAGTCTTGAATCTATTCGGAAAATTCTTTGAAGGAAATATTGATTTTTAAGTTTCTATCCGAAATATAATATATTAATTTTTTTTATTAATTATTAACATATATAACAGATAAAATTATATTATAGTTGTATTTGTATATAATTTGCATTTAACATTCACAAAAAATTAAATTACCTAGAATATATTAATACATTATCAGTATTATAACTTTGATAGATGCAAATTACAAATTTTATAAAATGACAAATTTATCTATTTATTTTGACAATGAAAGCCATACACATATCTAAAAAAGTGCTGAAGCAAAATCAAAAATGTTTAATCGTATAAATATATATTATTATATATGTGACATATATATGTATACTATATAAATATGCATAGAAGTTTAACCCGACATTAACATGTAAAATTAATACAATTGAAAAATAATTTTTATGGATCAGATATTTCAAGCCTTAAAATGAATACCACAAATCATAAAGATTTTAATTAATATTGTTCCAAAAATGTTTCTAAATAGAGTGAAAACAATAATATTTACAATTATAAGACGTTGCTATGTAACATACGCGTAATGTTAGTGAATGCTGCTTTGATTTATTATAAAAATATTAAAGTAATTTTTTATATAATATATAGTTTATAGTAAACTAAAAAGATATTAAAATTAGTTTATTTAAAAATTTAACAAAACTAGTAAACAAAAATTTTACAAAACCACAATACTTATGATTCTTAAAATGCAAAGTTATATATAAATAATGTGCGAGTAAAATTAATAGAACAACTTATTAAATGCATATAATTTAAATGTTGAACCATCACCATTTATCAGTAACATACAAATAGAAAAGAATTATTAGTTAAAACATGATAGCATAAAATAGTAATACCCCACTATCCCCCACTATCCCCCACTATCCCCCACTATCACTATGCACCCATCTACCTAACCAAATATACTACTTAAAGTGAAACGGAATAATGTCAAATTATTAAAGGATAACAATATTATTACAGGATAACAATATTATTACAGGATAACAATATTATTACAGGATAACAATATTATTACAGGAAACGTTTATTATTACAATATTAAGATTTTAATTAGGGAATAACATTATTTTTACATAAGGATATTATTATCAACAGATAAGAACTATTACAGGATAAAATTTTTGTCAAAGGATATGATATTTATTGCAGGAAAAGATTTTTATCAAAGAATAAAATTATTATTACAGGATAAAATTATTATTACAGGATAAAATTATTATTACAGGATAAGATTATGATTAGTGGATGAGATTATTTTTACATGATGATATTATTATCAAAGCATAACATTATTATTACAGAATATGATTATTATTACAAGATATAACTTTTGGTATTACAGGATAAACATTTAGTTACATTATTTAACAATATTCCTTCTCCAGTATAGTCGGCAGGCCAACGCCAAGAAATATGCTTAAACAAATTTTTTATGGCATTTTTTGTTAAAAGTTGGCAACTGTGCTAGAAAGTATCACTTTGGTCCAGGCTTTCAGAATCACCCGGTTGCCAAAATTACATTTGACCTTGAAGGTCAAATTTGGGGGTCGGAACGTCAAGTTCGGGGGTCAAAAAGTCAAATTAGGTCAAATTTTCAAAAAATTATATTTTATCATGATCTTTCATATAACATCAAGTTTAGCATTAACAATTGAATATTTAATGAGTTATAGATGTTTTAATGTCTGAAATAATAGGTAAACCTGAAGAAATTTATGAATATAAATGCTTTTTACTCATT
>JAUZND010001097.1:0-13705 GCA_034780555.1 Coelogynopora nodosa | reverse complement strand
CCCCCCCCCCCCCCCCCCCCCCCCCCCCAAAGCCTTCGGGGTAGCATGATTGATAAATTTTATTTTCATGCAAATGGCTTTTAGTTTACAAAAAAGTTTAGTATTTACATTTAGTGATTTATAGTTATGTAGTTTTACTTTCCCTCATATTTTAGATTTTTTTAATATGATTTTGGCTATGTCTTAGGTGATCCAAATATAGCTTGAATTCGTACACAATATCCGGAGCAATTATATTAATATATTTATTATCGAAAGTGTTAATATGATACACCACATTTGCAGAAGACCTGTACCAATTATGTTTGATTCAAATTCCGGCTGAAAATGTTATATTATATACTATATTATACAATATTATATTATATAGAATTTTTATGCTTATAAATTATGCTATTTCCTATTTAAAGTCACTTAATTATCGATCGTTGTCAGAAAGAAATTTGCGGGTTTTATAGCGCTTCCGGTTTCTTCGAATTTTCCCAAAATGAACTTTAATTTCTTGCTATAGTAAGACATTGTATCATGAATACTACACTTAAAGTTATGTTGTTTAAATTAATCAATTTAATATAACTAAAAAAATTCACTAAAAATGGTAACAGATTATTTGTATATATCACAATTTTGTACAATATATTTTGTTTTGTGCACTATATTTATTCTATTCACACATAAATACTATGCCAAATTATTTTTAAAATATTGTTACTGTCATTTCGTATACACTTTTAGATAATTTATAATATGTATTAAGATTGCTTGCTTAAGATTGCTTGCTTAAGATTGCTTGCTTAAGATTACTTAATTAAGATTGCTTGCTTAAAATTACTTAATTAAGATTGCTTGCTTAAGATTACTTAATTAAGATGCTTGCTTAAGATTGCTTAATTAAGATTGATTGCTTAAGATTACTTAATTAAGATTGCTTGCTTAAGATTACTTAATTAAGATTGCTTGCTTAAGATTACTTAATTAAGATTGCTTGCATAAGATTGCTTGCTTAAGATTACTTAATTAAGATTGCTTGCTTTAGATTACTTAATTAAGATTGCTTGCTTTAGATTACTTAATTAAGATTGCTTGCTTAAGATTACTTAATTAAGATTGCTTGCTTAAGATTACTTAATTAAAATTGCTTGGGATTTAGCCATTCATACCTTATAAATGATGTTTTCAAGTGTGATGTATAGCTGCAAAAAGCATTTATTCACTCAAATTATATATAGATCATACACAAACATTATATAGGTAGAACCATAGATATGGATTGTTTGTTTGAGAGAGAAAAGAATTCATATCTATGGGTAGAACTATGCGAATCTTTTTTAATGTTCATTATTTAGATTAAATATTTTTCCTCATATTTTTAGTTTAAAAATATTTTTACATGCTAAAAAGAAGTAAAATAATTATAAAATTGTGTTATGAGAGAAATTAATAATGTTTAATAGATAGCTTGCATTTACACTTATAAGTGCTTAAATTACATGAAATTATTGCTGCAGTACTAAAATGATTGAATACATTTGTTTAAAATCCATTTTGTTTATTATATTGTTTATATGCATATTTAATTGCTATGATACTGAACGGTATTATGGTAAATTATATTGTTCACGAAAGAATCAATTAGGTATTGATAATGTATCTAATTAACTCAAACCATAGAACCCTCAGTGCAGTTCGGCATTCTCACAGGGATTCTCTGTATTCTGATTGGTCAGTTGACAATTTTGTGTCAATTTAAGGCAGCTGCTTTTCAGAAAAATAGCCCATAAAGGGAGAATAAAGGAAGGTTGAGCTTTAATTTGTAGATTTTTCATACAATATTTTATCTGCAAAGGGGAAAATATATTCTAACAACCGTCAATATACTTCGAAAGAAAATACATTGAGATAATGTCACTCTAATTGAGGTTGTTTTTTATATTAATTTAATATATGCTTCACACGCAACACATTTATCTACCATAATGGTAAGATTTTCGTTTTTATTTATATATACATAAATATTAATTATAACGTGTTAAACTGTTTTTTAATTTATGTCAGTTAACAAAAATTTTATTTAAAAAATAAAAAAACAATGTCATAATTTTACTTGCATATAATATAAATACGCTAAATAATATAAATAATTTTATGTCAATTATATTACTTTGAAACATAAATATGATTCTTACCTATATTGTATGTTTTATTATATAATATCAACATTAAACATAAAATTAAAAATTACACATTTATTTTAATATACATATATTATATCGTCGTCTATAATTAAAAACAACGTAATCCGATTTTAGCTATTTTTAAGAGTGCCTTGTTTAAACATTTCAAATTTTTGAAAACGAAACTTAGTATTTTAAAAATATTTTAATTGTTATATAGTAGTTTTTATCAGTAATTATTATAGTCCTTTTTAAAATTATTTAAAGAGGTAATTCAAGCTTTTTTAGATAAATCCAAAAATCAAGATTTGAGTCTTTTTGTTTTACTTGTATAGCCGATGATATATTGTAATCAGTGTAAGTAAATTCTATTATAAACCTAAACATGTATTGCGTACGTGTTTATAAATATTTATTCTTTAATAGTGCTATTTTTATTTGAATAATATATTATTTGACTTTTTATAATAGTAAAATTGTGAATATATGTTTTATATATTGAATATATATATATATTTAATTAAAATATATATTTGCTAGTGTTTTTGGAGTGTGTGTGGAAAGCTTTTTAGTACTTTAGAAACCATAATATGACCATACACTTTAAATTCTTGCTTTCGACAGTATAATATTTGATAATTTAACAGTATCGGTACATTTTATTTTCAGTAATTAAAAACACCTCTAAAAATGGCTAGCATAAAACAGCTTAAATTTAGGGAAACTTAAAAAAAGAGATTATCCTGGATATAAAAATTTATTTCCAATATCATGAAATAAAATTTACCTTATCTCTATTAATAGATTCAAACGTTCAAAACTCTTCAGAAAAATATTGAAACGACATTTATGAGCATCGTTTATAGCTTAATTATTGCATAAACATTAGTATTATAACGAAAGTGGCGCCAAGTGATTTTTTGTTAATTTAGTAGACCAAATACTTTGTGAAATCTTTTAATGAAAAATTCATAAAGTCAAATTTATGAAGCTTATGAAAAAATTATAATTCCAGATTAATGAAAAAGTGTCGCTGTTTAATTTATTCGAGAATAACAACATTTGTTCATCTGAATGTAACTAGTCTATAACTATAATTTGAATAATATATATATTGTAATCAGCTATATATTATACAGTTTCAGTTTATGTAGGATCGACAATTCATGTTATAACTATTTTTATTATATTCTCTGTTATTAAATAGTACAATATAAAAACAAATATTACATTACATTACTTACTCAATAACAATTTCTCAGTTTTCCTCAGTTATTTTTTCATTTCAATACATAACAACTGTTAGTATTATAAAATATAATGATTATCTAAGTAATAATTCATTACGTAAAACATAGTTTAAAAACTACTGAATAATAATTGCAAGGATAGAATGATTATAATTTATGAATATTAAAACCATTTGCTGTACTTCGTGTTTCTATGTTGACAATATTAGCTATTATACAATATGTTCGTACAATATAATTATGATACTATTTTACATAGAAAAATGTTTTACAGTAAATAAATAAGGTCAAGCGAAAAAATAGTTGAAAGGCGACAAAGAAAACAAGGGAAGGTCGGAATGAAAATCGTACACACATTTTTGATCCGTCGGTAATTGAAATAATTAAAAATGATTAGTCCATTTATTCTGGAATTTTACCACATTGGCTACATGGAAGTTTTCAACAGTTAATTTTTCCAACAAATAACGGTCACGTAGTTTAGTCACTGACGTCATAAATTATTAAAAATTAATAATGTTATGGATTTTTGGATTAATACATTGGATTAAAAAAAATTAAAACTTTGATATAAAAGTTTTGCGAAAGGGAACAATTATGTTGTTTAAATTGTTTGCTTGTTTACACATTTAGAACTATTCAAAATCAAGTTGTGTTGCAAAAATGCTTTTTTAAATTTATGTTTTAAAAATAATGTGTTCTGCTTAGATTGTAGAAATTTTCTTTTAATAAAACACGATGATATATTAATATTGTGTAACATTATATATAATATTCGCCGATGGAGACTATAAAACGTCTGAAAAATGTGTAAAAGTTGAATTGTTTTGTTTATAATGTTATTTGACAACAGTATTAAAAATACAACAATATTTAATTTTATATACAATTTTTATGTATTGTATTTAAATTTTTCCTATAATTGAATAATTAAGTTATTTTATATTAATCATATATTTAAAAAATATACTATTAAATTTATTATCAATAAGTAATATTTTAAATGTTACATTACAAAAAATCTTGAAAATTTAAACACGCTAAGCAAGTACTGTTATATTGTTATAAATTATATGTTTAATATGAAAAAGTATACCATTAGTGAAATCATGATCTAATCGTCTTAAAAATGAAACAATGGAGGTTCATATTTCAAATATATATATATATATGTATTCTAGTTTAATTTTACTATATGATTTATAAAATATGAATAAAAAAATTATGAATAATATAATATAATTACTTCAATTTTTATAAAATTTTTTAGCTGACTTGCATAATATTGTTCTAATTAATTAAAATATTTTCTGAAACTCCGTCCTTATTAATTATGCAATATAACTATAAATTATAATTATGTTGATTTTCTACAATGTACAGATGTTCAATCCTAGATTATTAGATATATATTAATAACAATAGTTTGTTAAAGCCTTTTTTAACGACTCTGTGCAACACCAAATATAGATGTGGCGACCTCAATTAAAACATAGCACAGGGGGGTTGCTTTGTTCATTCATTTTATTTTATTTTATTCCATTTTCATTATTATGCAAAACCTCTTTAAGCTATTCCCGAAAACTAGTAAATATAGCAGGACTTACTAGCTTTGAAAAATAGAGTTCGTTTTTAATATATGTTGTGTAAGTCGCTAAATATTTATTAATTTCTTAAATTAAATTCCATTATTATAATTCAATTTTTTTCGCATCACTGTTAATAAATTTATAACTTATAGTAGAGGGTCCATAGCCAGATAATTTAAGCATTTATGCAGTAAAATATATTTAAAATGCTTAATTTTAGTTTATCAACCTAATATACACTTTGTTACAATTCTCAGTAAATTCTGCAGGAACTTCATGAAGTGTAAACAACATTGAGTTTTAATATTTTAATGAGTATGCAAATCCGTTGGCATATGATTAAAAAAAATTAAACCTAAGCAATGTAAGGAAATATTTTAAATCAAACTGTAATTATTTATCCAACAAATTAATCATTTTAATTATTTAACTTTGAGTAAAACAACTATACAAGCCACGTATAACAACAGTAATAATACCTTACTAAAAAATTTACCATTAATGTTCAATTTTGAAAACGGTTAACATTTTTTTATCAACTCGGCTTACAGCATTGATTAACAACACTTCCCTTTTATTTATTGAAGAGAAAACCGTAATCCTTTAAGGTAGTAAAGTTTAATTTATGCTCACCAACAAATTCTGTATCTGTGTTTACAATAGGCAATGCGGCACCTATTTGATGACAGACAAGAGCCCTTGTCTCCGTGCATATTCTAATTAATCTCCAAACGGGAGAAAGACACCATTTCCCGACGACTCAACATAGGCTACAAAGCCTCACTATTGTGCTGCCAAGGCAGTGTTGGAGATGACAAATTCATAGTTGGAAGGGATACGATTCCGTGATAAATTATCTTGTAACCTAGAACCGGAAATCAGTTAAAAATCAAATTGTACAATATTTTATTATTATTAATTTGATGAACTATTTTACCATGATAGTATACATATAAGCGAAGAAAATATAAAACCAAAAAAGTTTCATATGATATATTGATTCAATTAAAAACTGCACTGTTTATAACAATCTAAGCAGAGCAATCTCTACCATTTCAAACATATATATAAATTAGTATCTTTTTGAACTGTATTTTAAGTAATATGTGTAAGAATTGGTACGTATGAATTTGAATTTATAAATGTATGGATTTAGACCCATCTGTTTCTAATTAATTGGTATTTAAAATAATATAATAACAGTCATCGATAAAATGAATGATTACATAATTAAAAAATATAATTAATTTTAAAAATTAATTTTCAGCAATTATTGCTAATGTATTTTTTAATGCAACATCTAAATTGAAATTAATGTAAATATCCTTTATATTGTACAATGTTTCAATATTAGTAACGTTGATGTTAATTCGACAGGAATTCTGGGAATATCGTTAGAAATATTAGTAAACTTAAACCTTATAACTAAAATATTTTATAATTTTTAAAAGAATGTAAAGTACTTTAAAATCAGGTTTATAATTAAATAAATATTAACCAAATGAAATATGTCGTTATAGATTTAAAAATTCCTTGAATTTTTAGTAGTTAATATAATACATCAACAAAGTTTATTTTAACAATAAAAAGGCGCACACAAAATAATTACACTAATAGCGGTGTTAGAAGCTTTTGGGCTCAGGTACCAATTTTTTTTTTTAAATTAAGAAAAAATTGAAAAGACCACAAAGAAGTATAACTAATATTATATGTTATGAAACAACAAAAAAAGATATTTAGAATGAAAAAATACAACAAACATATTTGTCTGATGAGTTTATTTACAACAAAAACATGCTATATTGTGAAGCAGAAAATAAAATATTCAGAAAATCAAGAAATACAAGTCACACTTTTGTCTGAAGGAATCTTGCAGAAAAAGAGAATCTTCACTTGGTTCCTGATTTGGTGTAGGTGACAGCGTCCTTCTGTAGCAAGCAGCTGGTGCAATTTTGTGGGTTCTACCATTCTGACTCTACTAACTATTGTATATACTATATAGGAAGCTCTACATCGAGACATAAAGTACTCCTAAATCTCTCGGAAGGCTGTAGGCTCATCCATCATACGTCCCTCCGCCGTATCATCAAATTTGCAGAGTATCATTTCAAATTGAACCAGAAAATTACTTTTCAAAATGTTGCGATCATAATCTTTTGACCATTGTTTTGAACATAGAGGCTTGCAACCTTGATTGCATTGATAAAGGCCAATGAAAAGTAAGCATCCAAATCTGTCATAATTTAAACATTTTATGTCAACCACGTCCACTAGATTCCAGCAGTCATCCAGCCATCCGTAGCAATAGTCTCAGTATATACATGTAGACAACAATTCACTCTAAAATATCATATGTACTAAAAAATCTCTCTCTGCGCTGTACTATATAGGGTAAACAACATTTTTGTACCTTTTACTTTTGTAAACAACTTAATATTTTAACATTTTGATGATGATTTAAATTGCTTATTTCGCATATGAAATTTATTATGAAAAATTGTATATAATTTAGAACATAAATAAAGTTTTATATACCATAAATAATCCGAGATATTGTACAGACTATGGTTTTTTATATCAAAAATATTATAATTTCAGTTATTTATTAATAGGTACTACAACATTTAAAAGAAAATTCGTGCTTAATAGATAGTAATTTTCTAATTGTATTTTAATAACTTTGTCCGACGTTGAAACACTTCACGGAAGAGGTCGGTTTACAGCCTTTGTTGACTAATGAAGGGACCTAATGAGCGTATGTTATTTATCAAACCATGCGTGTACGATACTACTCATGAGGCTTCCTGCAACTTGTTTCGGCGGTTAAATTATTCTTAATATACAGACAAGAAAGAGTATAATATGCATAAATAGTCATCTAATATGAAAGAGCAACAGTATATATATTCAGTTTCAGTAAAACTTTGGTTATTAAAAACACTAAAAAGTAGTTTACTCTGTTGAAACAACACTGTTATCGTTTTAAATTATAATATTAGCGGTTTCAGACTATTAGTAATAGTATAATTGTCACACTTAGAATACATTTAGACTGTTTGATCTCGTTTAATATCAAAAATTTAACTACCAAATTTAAGCCTTTTTTTGCTAATTATAAGCATGTGACTGTGAAAATGTGAGCATTTTCTATGTAAAATGTAGAAAAACCAGTGTAATATGGTGTTAACAACAATCCAGTTTTTATAAATTAAAGCATCAGATTGCGGTTACAGATTCAGCGTTAATGAATCATTCTGAATATAAATGTTATTCCCTAAATATAAATATTTAGGGAATTTAATTAAGCGTGCATTTTGAAATACTAAAACAAACTTTATGTTGATTTGGGTTGTGTGTACCTCAGTTATAGTGAATGTATACGTCAAATACATCACAGCGGTATTGTTGGTTATAAAAGGTCACATTTTATTATGTAACAATTCCGGTAAATTTAGTCTTTGCATTTCGGGATTCATGAAACAAATAAAGAAACTTTGTCTATGTATATATTGCCAGAAGCGACGAATAAAATTGCTTATTATCATAGAACTAAATATCCACTGAAAGAACAACTGAAATCAGCAGATAAGATCGTTATGTCTCTACAACACATTAATTAGTTCATAATTAATGTTTATATCATCAAACATTTCGGCACGAAGAGACCCAATCAATAATGACTTTAAATTTAAATAGGAAAATCTTTTAGTAATAAATCGTGATGAGGTCTCGAATTAAACTTGACAATAAAATGTGTAAATGTCGTCATGGTAATAGTCTGTAACACGGTGTCAAACTTCATACCGGACTGTCATTTTCCTCCTTCTGGGCAAGTTTGTATAGCGGACCAAAGGGTTCAGTGTGGAAATCTCTAAAATTTACAATTTTAACGAGGTATACATTGCAGACAACGACGTGTGCACGGTTTACCTGGTTAATCTCTATGATTTACAATTTTAACGGGTATACCTTGCGGTCCTTTATGTCTGTATCGTTTACCTGGTAAATCTCTAAGAATTACAATTTTAACGAGGTTTACCTTGCAAATCTCTAAGAATTACAATTTAAAAAAGGTATACCTTGCAGACCTCGACGTATGCAAGGTTTACCTTGTAAATCTCTAAGAATTACAATTTAAACGAGGTATACCTTGCAGACCTCGGCAGTTTACTTGGTTTATCTCGAGGTCTGCAAGGTTTAACCTCGTTTACCTCGAGGTCTGCAAGGTTTACCTGGTTTACCTCAAGGTCTGCAAGGTTTACCCCGAGGTCTGCAAGGTATACCTCGTTTAAATTGTAAATCTTAGAGATTTACCAGGTAAACCTCATTTAAATTGTAAATCTTAAGAGATTTCCACACTGAACCCTTTGGTCCGGCATAAAAAGCTCAGATCTTTTGTATTAATTGTAATAAAATAAAATAAATTATTGTGGTTTT
Source organism: Coelogynopora nodosa (assembly GCA_034780555.1). Lineage (NCBI taxonomy): Eukaryota > Metazoa > Platyhelminthes > Proseriata > Coelogynoporidae > Coelogynopora > Coelogynopora nodosa. The sequence goes on along the minus strand of JAUZND010001097.1, from coordinate 4,255 downwards.
TCTTTTGCATTCCTCACAAGTGAACCTTACTTGTCTTTATTTATCATCTATGAGGTTGTAAGTATTTCTCATAGATGTGGAATTAAAATACTTTGCAAAACTTCGACACGCTGGCAATATACAAATATACGTTAGTATATGGTTCTGTAGCACAAGTGTTATAATTCTGAGTAAGTATACATTTGTGAGACATCATACATGTGGTTTTTAAAGATTAATGTAAAATAACTCTCGTTTTATTTGGGTTCCTGAATAGTAATAATTTGTTATCAACTTGGTACGATTATTATTTAATTTCTATGTTCAACATTTTGCTTTATGTAACTCAATTGGTCAAAACCAGTTACCATTACATAGTTTGGAAACCATCATTTAGGGGATTCAGTCAAAGCTTGAAAATATTTCGTATAAGATAATTATTAGCAAAAATTGTTACTATTTGATGCTGCAGAAATATATATTTTTAAATATTTCATACGAGATTTCTCCAAACCGATACAAAAGATTGCACAATTCGAGGATATAAAAGAAGATGAATATTTGGAATGGGGCTAAAAGTTAAGTTAAAAGTTCTATTATTTGAACTTAGTTAAATATTATATTCTATTAGAGAATAGAGGATTGTATCATGAGTTAGCTTTATATAAAATAATTCTTAAACTGCTAAATTCCTAATTAAAATAAGTTATTTACAGCGATTTTGAAAACTGTTTGTATATTCTTACACGTTATCACGAAAAGTATTCATTTTCAGAAGAGGATGGATTATTTTTTTTACATTGTACTAGAAAATAGTTTTGATATTGTCACAGAGGGGCTAGACTAAAACGGAATAAAATTCTATCGTAGAATTATTGAGATATAGGATTAAACAAATAAGTTATAATCAGAGACTTATTAGCAAAAAGAAAATTTATTACTGAAAAATATTTTGTAATTACAGATATATTATTAGCTTATCGGTTGGTTGTTATTCAGTTTATAAATACAAAAAACCTTTTACATACGGTAATTGGAATAATGTGCGTTTAGAAAATATTACAATTTGACTACATATTTAACGATATATGATATTATTTGCCACAATTGAATTTTGAGAAATTTTATGTGCTTAGGTATGTTGTTTTAGTCAATTAGAATTTGATTTCCATGATGAAGAAAGGATGAATATTCTTGTACAGATTTATATTTGTTGCCAGATAGTTATTTATTTAGAGATATACGAATAATATTGGCCATGCGTGCTGTTTGGCAAAGGCACCAACCTTTTAAAATATATGTGAAATGAAGTATTCGAAAAGCCTATAAGGAAATAATTAAAAGATTAAGAGAGAGAATATTTATATGATTGGAAGTAATATAATACAGTGTACAGTAATAAATAGTTGGTAAATGTTGGAATCCTTATATATTATATGTACTATACATATTAAAAGATAATATATATAAATGGGAAATAGAGCATTATTATAATACATGTATATTTATATGTATATTGTATGTATATGTATGTTTTTGAAATAGGCGAAATTTGATTTAAAATAAGAATTTAGTACATGTCGAATTGTAAAATTGAAATGCCCAATTAACCATAGAGTAATTAATACATAAATATGTCAATCTTAAATTAATCTGTATGCAGTTCAATACTACTAACTTATTACCCGAAAGCTTTTGCAAAATAATAATTTAAAAACTGACAGGAGTAAAATTGTTAATGTAGTAAAATAGTTTTAAATATACAGGCAATAATGGTACAATGCACCAATATTATATTTTGAAATGTGCCAAACTTAATAGAAATATGTATTTTTCATAGATCTGTAGATATTATTAAAGATTTAAAACAGTACATTGACCACTTTATTAAAGGACTTAACATATGTGCATTTATACATTTTTATACTACAAAAAGAAGATATCCATATTTATTTATATACAATAAAACTCAGCATTTGAAATTGTTTGGGTACTAGATTGTTATTGTATAAAATGTTAATTTTTATTAATGAAAATATTTTATTATCAATTAATCGTAACTTATAAACATACAATATAATAAATTACGATTAATTGTTAATAAACTATCATATGTAAATGATTTTATGTAATAATAGTGAGAATAGAGAAAACACTATTTAGAATTTATTAAATATATTGAAATAATTTTAAATGGCATAACATATTACCATAATAAAACAGAAACATTATTTTAGAACAAAAGACCTAGTTAAAATATTGTTTATATCTTTATAAAAATCTTTATAAATTTTCTGAAACATCAATCATTCAATTATGCCTAACTTTTCCCCGTTGTTAAAGATTATAATTGATGTTGAAATATTGGTCAAATATTTTGACATTGAACATTTCCGACAGACACCATCTAAGGCAGCTAAAAAGCGCGAAATATAGTTATTTTAAATGATATTATTTATGGGGTGCGTGTTTATCCCTTAAACATGGAATGTGTCTACACATGAAGCCTAGACATTGTTCACTAAAGAATTATAAACGTTTACACCTCATTATAATGAAATTAGTTCTTCGACGCACTATTAAACTTATTTACTAATATACATTCTGCACGTACATGCGTGTATAGATAGTACAGTGTACAGACGAGGGCTCGGCTCATCTCTTTAGTACTACTTTATTACAGTAGGTAGTGTTTTTTTAATGAACCCCCCGGTGCACAGTGCGATACAGATATTTGGGCAGCTCTTAATATAGTTTGTATTCTGGTTCTCACCCGTGCCAAGCGTAGTAAAAGATATATAAAATAGTTGTTTATCTAATTGTAATCGCTCTATATCCATTTAAGCTATTTTCTGGAGGCATATTACTATAAGAACTTCATATTTTTATATTTATCCAATGCGTATGTAATATATATAGTAACTCTCTGTATGTATAGGATTGCCAAAATGTCTCTAAGGAAAGTAAAATATTCCTATTTATAGTCAAGGTATATAAAGTGTGAACTGGTTATAATCCGGCAATTTTCAAATAAGGATTAATAACTTTCATAATACAAATATAAATTGGTTTCTTTCGTTGTTAGATTTTCTAAATACTTTGCATGTTGTTCAATATGAATTCTTTGGGTGAAACAGTAGAATTTAGAATAAAATTAATCAATAAAATCAAACTTATGACCATATCTTTATCTTCGGAGGGTCTCTTTCGATTTGGAAGCTCCACAAATGAATGTCCTCTTTTGTTAGGAATAGAGAAATACTTTACTATAAGAGTGTAAAACTATTCATTTTAACTCTATGAAATGTATGGAAAATACAAATTTAAGTATATAATATAATATATAAGTATAGGTAAGCGTAGTATTTATAGTTTCACAAAATATCCATATATTATTTTTATACGGACGTTTATTTAAATAATTTTCAAATAATTTCTCATTATATGGAAATATTATTCCTGTTCTATATATTTTATAGATTTACATATATTATTGTTCACAAACCAAAATATAACCATAGTAAAAATGCAAAAATATTTATTTGAAAATAATATGATATATCACTCAGCGATTTACTTACTCAGAATTCTAATATTTTGTGCTACACAGCTTATGGTAACACACATTGTCATATTGGCAGCGTATATCTTGATTAATATCTAATATATATTATGTAATATCTATTTTTATGATTAAAAATGAAATTTATAAGCAATGCTTACTTCTCACATAATGTATAGCCTAATTAAATATATTTTAAATGTTACATAAATCAATGCATTTGATATTAAAAATTTCAAATGATTTAGTGATTAAGATGCCAGCACTACTCCGTGGAACAGAAAAATTTGATAACCCAAAAATTATAATAAATATATGATCCTCTCCCAATTAAAAAAAACATTAATAAATCCAATGAATTATTTATTTTATAGAATTTTGTAATCTGTTTCGTTTTAAAGTAATAGGATAATGGGTCACTAATGCGACCATTTAGATTCTTTATTAAACTATTACAGTTCCTAATTAATTACCTTGCACAAGAAGAACCGAAAACAAACTTATCAAAGCTGTCTATTGAAAAAATAAAATATATGATTACAAAATACATATATATATATAATTATATATATTAATTAATGAAACTGAATTAGCGAATGAAAAACACATAAATATAATAAAATCACAATCGCCGTTCGAGGAATAAATAAAAAAAATTATTGATAGCGCTTTCGACTTTTTCAATAAGTCTTTTTCAATCAGAAATAATTAAAC
>JAUZND010001096.1:0-13705 GCA_034780555.1 Coelogynopora nodosa | reverse complement strand
ACTTTATGAAAAATGGCATAGACAACGGCAAATAAGCAGTGGTGATATGACTGTTCAACTTCCAGACAAAGATTCTCTGTTAGTAGCTGACACAAAAACGCTTGATTACTGGTTAACGAAATTTATTTTTGAAATAAGGCGTGAAGATGGCAAGAGGTACCCAAGAAACACACTAATTTCAATAGTTGCTGGTATTAATGCTCATTTCAAAACGAATATGTGTTTCCTCAACTTATTCAAGGATGATGCCTTTCATCATTTCAGAGAAGTGTTGGATGTTGCGTGTAAAGAGAGTTCTAAAGCAGGATCTAACGCATTAAGACAAGCAGAAACGATTTCCCTGGAGGAAGAAGAGTTGATGTGGTCCCATGGTGTTTTGGGAGACAAGGATTCAACAACTTTAATCCAAACGTTATTATATTTAAATGGGTTACATTTTGCTTTGAGAAGTGGACAAGAACATCGGTCTCTAACAGTTGATCAGATCAGAGTTATAAAGCCAACAACAGAAAATGACTATTATGTCCTTGAGTATATTGAAACAACATCAAAAACAAACAATGGCGGTTTAAAACATCGGAAAATAGAACCAAAGAAGGTGAAACATATTGACATTAACTCCATTGAAAATCCCTCACGTTCCCATGCTCTATTCCTGTTGAAGTTTCTTGATCTGCGGCCTCACAACTGTCCAACTAATGCTTTTTATTTGACGCCAATCAAAAGTAGGACTTCTGGCAACTGGTATAAATCAACACCAATTGGACACAACACTCTCGCATCAGTCGTTAAGAAAATGTGTTCTGCATGTGGAATCACTGGCAACAAGACTAATCATAGTCTGCGTGCAACGTGCGCAACAAGACTCTACGAAAACGGTGTAGATGAACAAATCATTATGGAGCGCACAGGCCATCGATCTACCAAAGGTGTTCGCAGTTATAAACGGACCAGCGGAATTCACCACCATAATTCATCTGTTGTGATAGATGGAAAGTCAATATCACACCAGAAAAATTCTGTTGGTAACACAAACCAAATCAACTTTAATTTCCACGCCGGATGTAACGTTGTTATTAACAATAGTTGACTGTAATAGTTACCTACGTTATATTATTCTATAGAAATGATCTATGTATTTGTTACACTGTTAATCGATTTTTTGTTTAAATCATTAATGTGACCTCAGCTGTTTTTGGGAAAATATACACCTCTAAATCAAAAGGTTATCGATGTATCTAACCAACCCGTAAAGGAAATTATACACCTAATATAGGATAAAATTATTAAAAATCATGGGTTATCGTATACATATTAACCATTTCTATAGCTATAAAAGTATAAAAATAGATGATTATATATCTGAAATATATAGATACATTTAAAATCGCGGGATTAATATAAATAATTAAATTTTAAATAATTGGCATAATAAAATGAATGGCCAACAATATTTTTGAATCGCCGGGATTATAGATTAATTGAAATAAACTTTATTAATAAAGGATTATAACATTTTAAAATTATAGTTATTTTATATAACCACTAATATTGATAAGATTAGAAGTCACGAATCAACCTTTAATTTTTAAAACATTATTTTGAACGAAGGTACGGATTTAAAAAATCGATACCAAGTATAGGTACAGTTTAGTAGGTAAATATTAGTAAAATAGATAACAACGTATTAGTGATTATTGGCTGTAATGTTCACTGTGTAATTTTGGAAATTATTTCCCTGAACTAAACTATCTACATATTCTGACGTCTAGACAATGACACATCAAATGATACTTTCTCTCCATCGCGTTTTTGGGGCGTATAGGAGGCATCCGTCGTTTGATTCATTACTGGCTGAATTTTTCCCATAAAGAGCTGAACTAATATTTTGTTCTTGCTCCGCGGACATTTCTTTATATGCTCTCACCGCATTAGACATGTAACCCCGGAGTCAATGTTTCAACGATGCTAGTAAGGTCATAGAGACAAACAATACATTGATCGTGGTTTGCTTCATTATGGTATGCCTGAACAACTTTACTTGGTCGAGTTAGCGACTTCAAAAGATCTTCGGTGTAGATGAGACATTCTTTACCAAAGGAATCATGTCCATGCTGAATTTGAGCATTAGGGCCGCATGTTTTAAGCGTCGAAGTACACTACCTCCACGAAGAGAGAAGTGTTTTTATTTTTAATTAGGCAATACGCTTTTATTTAAATTTAGCATTGCCATACTATACATTATTAGTGTTATGAAAAAAAGTATATCTTCAAATATGTTTTCATGTAATTTAAAATCTAACTATTCTATTCAAATAAATAATTATTAAAAAACATAGTTTTATTTTTGATTTAAAGTGTTTTACTGATCGAGTAAGTTAAAATGATTTTATTGCTATTTTTAGCTAGCTATTTTTAGTGAAATCCTTATGTCTGTGGATAAGTCGGAGTCTTGTGTCCAAACATATCGCAAACAGTCTTTGATATTTTTAAAACTAATATAATAAAATATAGATCTGTTAAATACTATACTAATTTACAATAGTTAAATATTATTGTATGTTATTATATAAATTAATATATATTCCATATTTTATTTGATAATAGCATTAGTTGAAATTTTCGATCTTCGGAAATGAAAGTAGATAGTAATTTTTAATGTAATATTCATATATTATTATATCGCTAAAAGGATTATCATAATATACGTATTTATAAATACATTTTAATTGATATTGCATGAAAATGTGTAGTACTCACTCTAGTTTAGAAATTATGTATCATCATAACTTTTTATTTCCGGTATACATACCGCACCGTTTCAGTAATTAAAATATTAGCGAGATTTTGAGCATAATTGTTGAATACATCATTGTTCGATGTGCGTGTTACATATGTGTTGAAACGTAACGAAACTTATTCATCTCAGTCAATATCAACATTTAAAAAATCATGTTTACTCACAAATAATAGCAAAACATAAAATGACTGTTTTGCGAATCAGAGTTTTTATTGTGTTGATCGTGTTCGAATGAGACTTACTAGTAATAATATGAGTTTATTATTTATTATTACTATTATTATTTAATTAATCGTATGGAGTAAGTTTTATTCTGTTAAGCATAATAAAGGTAAACAACAAGTTGCTATGATAACCCGCAGTGGTTGTCATGCATACCAAAATGCGTACATCGAAACTAATAATTGGTATTTTGTCCTTTGGACAAATGCATTGTAAGTAATATCAGTCACCAACTGATAATAATTTTTGAAAAATGTTTTGATTTTGTTTTGTTTTAATTGATACATTTTTATAATAATTAATTAATATACGCGGATTAGAACAAGGTATATATGCAATTTCTAGACTTTTAATGATAGTAATATAGTAAAAAATCTAACTAGCACATATTAATAAATTAAATTTAAAACGATATAAGAATCTAAAATATATTATTATATCAATGCCTAATATAGAAAATGTGACCTTAAGAAGATATTCGACACGCATCCTTTGATATGCTTATCCCTCAAAGTTTAATAAGATTTTTGTTTTATTTCGTATCAAGAATAGTTTATCGTATCATAGAATAGTTTATTAGGAACGAAAATACAATCACATGCATGACCAACATTTTAGTCCGATTTACTGGAGCTACTTGCTAGTTACATATATACAGCCAGACAGACAAGCGGCTGTAAGTGAATACTATTAACTACGATAACATAAATCAATACATTTAATAAATAGCAGTGCAGCTAAATACACAACAATAGCAGTGCAGCTAAATACACAACAACATGATTCCATATTTTTGCTACAAATTCATTACAAAAGTAACAACAGTGCCTTTTCAATTTTTTGTTTTTCGTCTTGTGTGTTTCTTCTTCCTTGCGTTTATTTATCTCTCTAGATGAACTAGCTACCATCAGTGTAAGCTGAATTATATTTATACTAAAACCAGTATTATTAGTTATAGAAGTATTAGCAACCTTAGTAGAAACATAAGGTATAGGGGCCATAGCTGGTTCGAGAAGAGTTGTAGAGGTGGCTGGAGCTGGCCCGGGAAGAGTTGTGGAGGAGGCTGGAGCTGGCCCGAGAAGAATTGTAGAGGCGGCTGAAGCTGGCCCGAGAAGAATTGTAGAGGCGGCTAAAGCTGACCCGAGAAGAGTTGTAGACGCGGCTAGAGCTGGCCCGAGAAGAATTGTAGAGGCGGCTAAAGCTGACCCGAGAAGAGTTGTAGAGGCGGCTGGAGCTGTATTGTCTAAACAATTTCTGAATTATTTTTTTCTAACTAAGAATAGGCTTTAAAGTTTTTAAAAGTATTAAAATGTGGGACTAAGTATTAAATAAAATATTTGCAATTTAGGCCAATCTTATTACAATTTCAGAGCCAAAATAGTTTTAGAGCTTAAAAATGATTCCTTGTGAGTAATTTTACTAACTTAAAAAACATAGGTATATTTATGTAAAACACAAATAATAGAGCACAACGTTAAGCAATGAAGCATAATATTTATAAATAAAATAATACATTTATTTGATGGATTTCATTATCTGAATTTTTCCTAACATTCATGACTACAAAAAACGAAAATTGACAATAAAATTTAAGTAAAAAGGTAACTATTTTTTACAATAGTAGTATTTCAAATACTTTTTGTATTTTTATATTTATATATATATATATATTTATTTTAATATTTTATATTACTAATTATAAATAGTAATAAAAATTGTAACCAGTAAAAAAAAATTCGATTAAAATTCTTATTTATTTAAAATATAAAATATATATTTTTAAGAATAAATTTTATGTATTATGTGGTCCAAGTAAATTTTCCAACTTGGTATATGGACCAAGTATTAAATGTTTTGTAGACTACATGAGTATATATTTATATATATAATTATTAAAAGATTTAATTAAAATTGGTTGCAACAGTTTTTTTATAAAATAATGTAAAAATATGTCATATATTTAAAAATCATTATATTTTACATTCATATATAAACAACTAAATTTGATTCCACAAAAGAGTAAAATATATAATTTTGAATAGTATTATCATATCCAAATTTTAACTTTCAGTGTTACCAAATGTCACTTCTGTCATTTCTGTCACTTTTTTCGATTCATTCTCTGTCACCTCTGTCGATTCGTTCTCTGTCACTTCTCTGTCACTTCTCTCGATTCGTTCTCTGTCACCTCTGTCGATTCGTTCTCTGTCACCTCTGTCGATTCGTTCTCTGTCACTTCTCTCGATTCGTTCTCTGTCACCTCTCTCGATTCGTTCTCTGTCACCTCTCTCGATTCGTTCTCTGTCACCTCTCTCGATTCGTTCTCTGTCACTTCTCTCGATTCGTTCTCTGTCACTTCTCTCGATTCGTTCTCTGTCACCTCTGTCGATTCGTTCTCTGTCACTTCTCTCGATTCGTTCTCTGTCACCTCTGTCGATTCGTTCTCTGTCACCTCTCTCGATTCGTTCTCTGTCACCTCTATCGATTCGTTCTCTGTCACCTCTGTCGATTTGTTCTCTGTCACCTCTCTCGATTCGTTCTCTGTCACCTCTCTCGATTCGTTCTCTGTCGATTCGTTCTCTGTTACTTTTATCTGAAGGAAACAGAAAAAAAAATATTATCAATTTTTTTATGTTGAATTTAAATTTAATCGAAATTCAAAACAAAACTGATAATACAAATAAAAATATGTGGCGGGAATTTTTGCATAAAAAATCTTTAATTAATATATTTTTATCTAACCATGTTTAATTGTAAACTATGTATTTATTTTAATAAGCCACAATTAATAAGAACAGTTGTTATGCAAAGAAAAATAACATTCACAGTAAAAGTTGTATTACAATTCCTCACAAGTGACCATTACTTACCTTTGTTATCAATAGCTGTAATTTTTCAAAGTTTAGAAAACGGATTATCTACCCTATATATGCAGTCATATTTTTTTTAGAAAATACAACTATTTTAAATTATTATAAACACAAGTCAGCTGTTGTGTCATTTTCAAACAATGAAGCATAATACACTTCGTTTATAGAATGACATAACAAAAACATAACATAAAAACAACGTTTACCTTCTTAAAACATTTAGCTTAAAAATAATAATAAAAAGCGAAGTTATTTAAGTTATCTATTTATTTCCAGTTATTCACACTATTTATCTATATAATAATATACATTGCTATACAGAATTTAAAATGTTCTAGTACATGGATCAAATTTAATTTGCTTACCACAAACAGAGTGATAATATGAAATATGTGTACTTGGTTTCCAGGTACTTTCTTCTCTGAAGATATAAATTAACTATTTGTATTTTGTTAAAAGGATATTCATAAATTTTAAAATATGGGCAATTTATGATAACTGAGACAATAAATAACCTCTCTTCACATCATTAAACTACTAAAAAATAAACATGTCTCAAAAAATGGTAGCACATAAATATATAATTCATTTTCTAGGTTGTCATTAAGGGAAGGGCATATATTTAATATGTACATCCATAGGCTCCATAAAGTTTCATAATGTGTCTTGATATAAAACATAGTCTTAATTAACCATTAATAATTTCACAATCAATCAAAAGGTTGTGGCCCTGAAAAAGAGCCATATCAATCACTGTGTGGTGGCCCTGAAAAGGGGCAATATCGCGTTCTCAAGGGAGGAAGGGGCCATCAAGCCATTGGAGTAAGGAGGAGTAGGAGCCAAGTTCTAAGCTCATTGAAATTTGACACCAATGCATTTCGTCTTGCTTGACCTCTGCCATTTCCATCTTCTACATGGATATTGTCTACCTCATCAAAGGCAATATTGCCCAGGTTGCCCATCTTAAATTGCTCAGGTTTTACAGCAATAATTAAATTATGCAGTGATCAGCAAGCCTTTATAATTTCAGCTGCAGTAGTTGGAGAAAAGTACCGAAAATTCAGGCAGCGAAAGCGTTGTTTGAGAAGCCCATTGCAGCATTCAATGAGATGACGCATCCTCTTGTAATGGACATTGAATGCTTCCTCAGTAGGTGTTTGAGGATGGGGAATCAGAGTAATCAACCAGTCTGATAATGGATAACCCGAATCCCGAAGCAGAATTGCATTACTATTAGGGAATGGTCTCCAGTTGTTTTCAAATTGGTCTGTCAGAGTGCTATTCCTCAATACACGCGAGTCATGAACACTGCCTGGCCATCTAACAGAACACTAGAATATCCTTAGGATTGGGCCACAGACAAGCATTACATTGATAGATAGAATGCTCATCATGACGGTTGACAAATTGAGCCTAATTGTTAGTTGGTCCAATTATCTTAATGTGAGTGCCAGCAATGCACCCACATACAGAGGGCATGTTAGAATTGATGATTTGTCTAAACTGCTGAGGCAAAGACAGTAACTCAGCAGGGTCCTGAGGAAAGTTGATTGTATCAGGGAAAATGTTGGCATTGATGGTTTCTGTCACTCTGGTTATACACCTAGACACTGTAGCCTTTAACACACCATGGACATCTCCAATAAGACGAAGTGAACCCCTATCAGCAAAACAACACAGGGCGATGAGGGTTTGCTGTCTTGGATTAAGTGCATAATTCCTATCTGTATCATGTTGGAGATGATGGCCGACGCGATAGTAGTAATTAATCGATCTCCCCCATATTGATCCTCTCTAGGAACAATCTAGGGGTACATAATCATCTTCATTGTGGATAAGGTAATCATCGGAATCAGACATTGTGAGAAAAAGAGTGTCGAAACCGACGTAGAACAAAGCAAAGCACACTAATAAAAAACCGATACAAATGTTATCAACCTATGCGATAAAAAATATTAAAATAAGAAAATATTAGCGATAAGTTTTACTGATAATTATCAGTTAGCAGTGCTAATTATTAGTAATAAATATCACTAAATTTTATTTTATAAAACGCTACGCTGATAATTATTACTATTTAACTGATAATTATCAGTTACTGATATTTTTATGGAACGGGCCCAGTAAAGTTATGTGGAGACACAAGAATTGCATTTGACTGAACCTTGTTAAGAATTGAACTGAAATGTTAGTAAAACATGGCAAGTTTGTAGGTCATAGTATCAGCCAAAACCAAAGCAAATGGTTTTATCTTTCTGTTGGTAAATTTTTCAAATACTAGAAAAAGTACCTTGTAACTTTTATAAATACTTATATGTAGCTACACATGAAATTACATAGAACAATATTATAAATGGAATTATAGTTGGATATGCAGTTAGATTCAGTTTTACATGTTTTCAAAATATTATTTCAACTATTCTTTATATATAACTTCTACATATCTATTCTTTTCTCCAACTTTCAGAGTGCCGACGCCATCACTCCCACTGCTGCAGCTCCACTATCACCACCAACGGCAGCCCTGGCCACATCAATCCCGTAGTCTACTACACACCAGCTCACCCCCCAAGGAGGCAGGACTATCTGACTTCTTTGATACCCAAGAGAACTTGGGTGCGAGATTGGTCAAGGCTGGGCGGCCCTGGCGGATGGATGAGCTACGGAATAAGAGCAATGCGGAGCTGCACGAGCTCTGGTACGTCCTCCTTAAGGAGAGGAATATGGTGATGACCATGGAAGAGGAGCACATTCGGCGAGGAGAGCAGTTGCCAAATGCCGAGCGACTCGAGAAAGTTCGTTGCTTCGTTTTATTTTAAACACTTTTTTCACGCTAGAATGTGAAGTGGTATTGTCTAAATTCATAGCTACATTTTTCACTTATCCGATTTAGAAAAGTTCATTTGAAGAAAATTAGAAGATTATCATTGCAAATTATTTGCCCTCATTTATCGAAGATGTTATAATTACGAGCGGCCACACAGACGGAGAAATTAATTTATTTTGTTAAACATGCATTTTATAATAATAAAGGCTTTTATGTTACGCACAAAGTAACAGAAGATAGATAGAGTACTTAAGTTCATATGGTACTGGCAGTACAACAGTACATATAGTTTAGTTAACGGGAAGTTGAAAAAATAATACGGGTTAAAATGTTTACTGTTCATCTGAGTGAGGACGGGTGTAGTCAAATCGTGTTTTCTGTCTCTGAGGTAATGGCTATGATTGTTTGTTGCCATAGCCAATGGCGTAATGACTATTTTTTTTAATTTGGAAGAATATCATGTGTTCCTATTATCTTATTATAAAATTTATCGGAAAACAAAAAAAATTACTTTCGGTTCATTAGCTGCTTCAATATCATCATAATAACTTTTACGTAAAATTAAACTAGACTAAAGTTTTCTGGTTCTTTATATATTTATTTGTGCTATTATCTGATTGCATAGTCATTACTATAATATTTAGTTTTGTGTTTAGTTAAACTTATATTGTATGTATATTTTAATACAATGTAGTTTTTTATATCCTAAAACTTTATTCATAGAGTTACATTTACAGATATTTATTTATCTATATAGCTCAAACCTAAAGTCACTAAGAAAATATGTTTTATTGTTAATTGTTCTGTGCTTCTAATGTGAAAATATTTAGTTCACTATCCTGGATTTCCTGGATTTCTGGATTCCTGGATTTCCTACAGTGTTGCCACTCCTGCATTATTTAATTCAGCAGCGTTTTTTACCAGTAGCTGCGTGTTTTCTGCATTTTTTGTAACTTTATGTTTCTTGCGTTTTTTGCAATCTATAAATTTTTAAAAGTGTTTTTTGTTTTTCAGACTTTTTATTTTGTTATATACTTACCTAATTTGTATTTCTTAATAGATAAATAACATATTTTGCTCTATACATTGTAAATACGTATTTGAAAGTACAATTTTCTTAATTGATACATCAATAATTTTATATAATAAAGTTTCATTTTCATTCCGAATAGTAGAAAATCAATTATTAAGATTAACCCAGTTTGTATTAAAGTTATCATTAAAGCTGTCATCATGAAAAGAAAATCTGAATCGATAAATCTGGCATCTCTCCCTAAGATTTCTAAAAAGAAGAACTAATTTATTAGATCTGCACTATAAGTTTTGTACAACAATTTTACCTATGTTATATGTTGTTTAATATACTTATATTTAAATGGAATACTTTGTGCGTTAATTATTTTTATTCTGCGATATTATTTACTTCTTGTTAAGTGGCAACACTAATTCTATTCCTGCGTTGAAATATCACTGATATTTGTCAGTATCAAATAGAATTTATGCTTTTAAGTTAAAACTGTTGTTTATCACTTACATCCTATCGTACTACCTACTAACTTATATTTTTGTCGCATATGTGGTGTTATAAATTATCAAAATGTACAAATATTGATGTTTCACTTTATTTTGCGCTATTTTATACATTTTAATTAGCGCACCTATTACCTTCCAAATTTAGGCTGAAACTGCTAGAGTTAAGTCGCAAAGCAAAATAATTCCCATTTTTCACCACATGTTCACGACCCTCGCAGGTAGAGGAGAGTATGGAGAATCTCCTTTGGACGATAGAAGAGCGCAACAAGGCCGTCACTCAGCTGGAGGTCGGAGTCTGGCACGGCCCCACTGAAGTCCAGGATGTGGACGCCCTGAGCCGGCCCACCCGTCGTCTCACCGATGAACACACGGAGCCGCGTGCTCTAGCTAGGGAGGTGGATGAAGCAATGTGGTCCGTCAAGAGGGAGGAGCTGTTGAGGCTCGAGCGGGAGAAGAAGATCGTTAGGGGCCGGCGGAAGAGGGACGGTCGTGTGCTGGCGGAGAGGAAGCGAGAGTTGAAGGAAGAGAAAAGGGCTCTACAGGAGAAGTATAGTTCTTGATGTGGTGTACCTTTTATTTTAATAATTGTGTTGTTTATATCAAATATATTACGTATGGCTCAATAATTTCAGTTTTTTCAATATATTTTTAAAAAGTGGTGGAGTACTGGAGTGGGCTAAAAATTTCCGTTATTAAATTATGGTTTGCAATATTCAAATAAAAAAACATGCGATACAAGTAGGGAAGTAGATTTTGACAAGGAATATTTCGTACATAAGGAAAACAGACCTTTATTCGGGAGTAGATGGCGCGAAAGCTCCACATTTTAAGATAATCTAATGAATCCTAAGCTAATCTGTTATTTAAAATATTTTGTGTTAAAATATTCTCACGTTACAAATGAGAATATGTAGTATATATAAACAGGATAATATAATTAATTTGAATTCATAATACATGTAGCCTAAATAATTTTCTCAGGGCATCCAAAAATTGCTTTTACATTGACCTAGCAATATACTTTTAAATTCAGGTCGTAAAAGGGGGACCTTAAAATTGTTTAACAAGTTATATGCAAGCAATCTACCCAGTAAGGAGATAGCATACAACGTCAGTTTGTTCTAATATATGCAATACTGATTGTAGTGCACATTGTTTTTGTACAAATTTCTTTAAAAATTAAAAGTCCGAAAAAATCTAAAATAACATTTTTAAGTTGTATAGGAGTCATTTAATAAGTAAGCACTAAGCGCAGAGCCTGTACAAACAGCGGAGAGACAGAGCACTACCGGAGGCTAACTAAAAGGTTATAATATTATACATAGTTATTCTACTTAATATTTGTAATATAGTTTTTTAACGTGGTAAATTATTCAATCTAATTTAAAATAAGTATATTGAAATAATAAATTCATTTTAATTTTTTGCACTTTTATTAATTTTAAAGCCTTCCACTATGTATAATTATATATTTCATGTTAATAACTTTTCAAATTTATATATCTATATATAGCTTATAATTCGTAATTAAAATATTGTAGTGACGTTTTATATAGCTTTTTTATATGTGAAAGTCTATAAATGTCGATATGTATAAAAAATAACTAAAAAAATAACAATTATAGTAACAATTATTTTCGAATAAGGATTTACTATAATTTGTATGGCATGATATTTAATTTATGCCATGTATAAAGTTTATAAACTTAATCCTACATACATTAGTTGACAACTATCAAAAGTAATAAACTTAAATTTAGATAATAGTTAAAGTTCAGAACATGACTCATAAAAATGTTTTTATATATGTTATGTTTTAAAAGATATATCTTTCAGTGCAACATATAATATAAGTCGTCTTGCTTAGGGCGTCTCTTTTTAAAAATTATAACTGTTTTTTTTAATGTAGTACCATATGTTTATATTTGCAAAATTTCAAAGCGAAGTAATCTGTTTCACAATTGTTTGATTTTCATATGTTTTCATGTGATTTTCATGTGATTTGACCCGAGCTAATTTATTCGTTTTATTTTATTCTTTTATTTCAAATTCTGCGAGTACTTTAAATAAAATATTTAATGTCATGGAGGGATATAATAGTATAATCACAACAATTTTTAATTCTTAATTAATCACAATATACTATATTATTGGAGTCGTGTCATTTTATATTTAAAATTAATATTTTAAGGAATAAATTTAAAATGTACTACTATTTTTAATAGTTATATATAACATTTCTTTACGTTGTCGTTATCCCTTATTTACATGCCTAAAAGCGTTAACTAAAGCCTGAATAGGGTATCCTCATGGTATAATTGGCACCTAATTCTACGGCATCTATTTTTACACCACACTGATTCCGATTGCACAAAATCTGATTCTGATACCAAGAAGCATGAATAAAGTTTGATTTAAATAGCGAAGTACTGCCACTAGCACTAGCGATTCGGACCCTTTTTAACTGAGACCCGCAAGGGCATGCCATTAGGCTAATTCAATTTGGAAATGCAATCTTACACACTTTTTAATTTAAACAGTAGACAATTAGGATACCAATTTTAATACCACCAGATTAATATATTTCCCGCTAAGTTACCAATTTCCAGTAGAATGAAACAATCATCATTTATGGGCAGAATATTAGTAATTACTATATATGTCTATGTCAGACTATGTCTATGTTGTCTATAATGTCAATGACTATATTGTCATTGTATATATAGTTATTGTATATATACAATAGCAATGCTGTATATACATTATTATTAATATACAGTATATTCCACTTTGCTTAAATTAATCACAATATAATTAGTGATTATGGTATTAAAAACCACAAAAATATAATGAATTTCCATCAGAATTGTATAATAATAATATGCCATGCGGCTATAGACTATAAATATAATCTATAATATTTAGTCATAATATTACTATTAGTCTAATCATCACAGTTCATAACCTTGATTTAAGTATGATTCTGAATAATTATTCAGAAATAGTATCCTAACTTACCCTAACCCAGTTATGGCTTATGCTATACTATAGCCTACTTAAATCCTAATAAAGATAAATAATATAGTTTTGTGATCATTTTTTTAAACTTTTGGCTTTTCTTCCCTTTGCCATAAGGCTTTGCTTTCTTTATTATTATTTTTAATATAGTTTGTTATGTGTGTTCTTTAGATCACCAAGACAAAACATCACCAAAATATAACTAAAATTTATGTTAATATAATTTCACCTTAATTTTCCTTAAATGGCATACACTGCAAAATGAAGTGGCTCATAGTAAGCCACAAGTGGCTCATTGTGAGCCACTTCAATTTGAAATATATTAACACAAGATTACATAAATGGCTCAATAAGAGCTGTTTTTTCAGCGATTGTCTCAATATGAGCCAATTAACTGGCTCAATTGTCTCAATATGAGCCACCTAACTGGCTAAA
>JAUZND010001095.1:0-13706 GCA_034780555.1 Coelogynopora nodosa | reverse complement strand
GCATCATTCTATATAAATTCAGTCCGCTAAGTCAATATTTAGTTGCTCCTCCACGATTTCGAATGAGGGCCATAATACGCCGAGGCATTGACTCAACCAAATCGTTTAGGTACTACAGAGATAAGCCGCGCCAAACTTGCTGTACACGATCACGGAGCATCGCTTTGGATGTTATCTGCATTGTGTCCAGTTGAGCGGTCATTTGGGACCACATGTTCTCGATCGGGTATAAATAAAAGGTTATTGCTTAATAATTGCTTAAACTACATTTGTTACAAGCATTAAACAATGTCAAGATATTTTGGTGAATTATTATTTTTTATATATTTTTTAATTTAATTAACCAATCATTTTCAATTTCAGAGAGGCAATTGTTAACATTTTGAAACTGGTCAATTGTAAAATCGTTGACGAATGTTACAACAATTTCCAAAATGCATATCTATTGAGGTAAGGTTTCTTAATAAAGCTAGTTTGTATTTTTCCTGAATACATAATTTTCGATCATGTTTCTCTTTAAAACTTTACCGTCAAATATGTTCCCTGTAAATGTCCGGAACTGATTATAAATATAACTTACAAATATTCATGTAAATTTTAACAGAAAAAATATGTTTAAAATGTCATATTTAAGATTTTAAATTTATAGTATAAGGTTATAAAATACGTAAGTATATTTGTTATCTCATATAATTATTATTACTTTTGTTTTGATTTTATCAGACATTTCATGATAATATGTATCATGTTAAATATGTATTATGATGATGTCTTAATTGTAATTTAAAAATATTTGTCTTTTCTTTTTCCAAATTGAGTTAAACGCATCTTGTTTTATTCGATTGATTATGCAATATTTTAATAGAACAATTATTATTAGTATGTTGCTTTTATATTATCACTCAAATGTTGAAGACTACAATAAGTATAATATTTTTTTAATTATTCGAAGTTCGTAATTTTGAAAATAAATTACTGTATCTGACGACTTATCTAAACGTTATCATTAAAAATACGACTGGTCCAAGAGACACTCAATAATTTATTATTGATAGAAACAGAAAATGTATTAATTTAAACCATTACCTAGTACACAACTTACTGTATTTATATATATATATATATAGAGTACCAGCAAACATCTACATTATGGTTGCGTTATGTATGTAGCTGTGTGACCTTTTCCGATTTGGTCTATTTAAATAATGTTATGTAACATAATTATCCTCGTGTTCTGCTGCGTCCTATTTCGCTTTATAACCTTTAATTGATAGGTATACCTTACCTCAATATCGGCAAAAGATGGTTGTCATGTAAACATAGTAGCAAAAAAGTACTCCACATACACGTAGCCTATTGTTCAAAGTACATGTAGCATGTTGTACACATCTGATTACATAGCTAACTATATAAATATTTTTCTCGAATACACGGTAAATCAGTTGATGTGGCGCTTGTCTAACCGACTAATTATATATAATTATTAGATTATCGGCTTCTCCTCAAGTAGTTATACAAAGTGTTACAAAGTTATACGAAGTGTAGACATCCAAACTGTCATAATCGATGATAGAATGTACTCTATTAAATGTTGTACGTATTAAAGATAAATGATTTTATATCAATTCTTATAACAACGTTTTTATTATTAATTTGACTTCAATTTAAGAGAAATTTTCAATATTGTTTGTTGCTATTATTTACTATTGTTTACTAATTTTAGGTTAATTTTAAGGCGTAACTGGATTATAAAATAAGGCACCCAAACCGGAAAAGGTCAAATAGGAAAAGGAAAATAAGATTTGAAACTAGATTTCACGACTCTTATACTGGCTTGAGTACCAGCAACCATAGTTGCTACTAACTACAGAGTGCTATAATCAACGGTTCTGGTATAAACCAGATTAATACCTACCACTCAATATTTAGGATGTTTCCATCATTTTGGGTATTACCTTGACTACCACATTAGCAAACCATTTTTGAAAATCAACTGTTTATAATTTATATAGCTACTGTTTTCTTTACATAACCATAAGCAAATCAGCAATACATATTGTAAAAATTAGTTTTATAAATAAACATGTCTAACTTCTATTTTCAAAATAGTCAAGAAAAATTTATTTACTTTGGTTTAATTTTAATGAACAAAAAGTATTACTTTTTATCTCTTTAAAAAATATTAAATGACATTTTCAAAATGTTTTGAAATTCATTTGAGCAAACTATTATTCGAAATCATATAAAAATTATACGTACTTTTATATAAAGACATTACTGTAATATTTGTTTTAAACACAGAATACGAAATTAATATAAAAATATGGCATTTATACTTCAAAACATGAACTTTATCCAAAAAAATATATTTTACTTTATATTGGCGATATGAGTAAAAATAAAATACTTTTTATAAGTTTTCTAGTATGTAAACCTTTAGTTATACGTGAATTGCTACTTTCTAAATATCTTTTAGTGAAAGCAGTCTTTTTATGACTCGGGACCGAATTATTCTTAAGACTTGTGGTACAACATCAATTCTCAAAGCATATGACCCTTTTATCAGATATGGACTTAATCTTGGTTTCTTTGATGTCGATGTAAGTACAGTATATATTCATCATAAATATGTAATAATATAATACAATTCTATATAATGTAACTTTAAACTAAAGGAAAAATATGCATTAATGTGGAAATAAATATACTTGTAATGTCATCTTACCGTCATATTTTAGTTAAAATAATTTAACATATTTTGATATTGTTATTCATAACTAAAATATAATCATAAAAAACTATTTAACCACTAATAAAAATTGTTGTACAATTTTACACTGATATTGAAAGTGAGATAGAAGTGAGATATTGTTATAACCTCTAGTCGATTATACGATTTGACTTTTGGGCAATATACAAATTATTACTATAATATACAATATAAAAATATTACTATCAGTTGATATACTATATTAAAATAAATAAATAAAGTAATAAACAAATGAATGGTAAAGTATTAAAGATATATATTTATTCCACTTCAATTTAATAAATTACTCATTAATGTTTTTAATTGGGTACACACATAACGAATTTTACATTTTATTGATAATATTATATTAAATTATACTAAATATATTTTATGTGTACTATTCATAATTTATATACGTTCATTAAAATAATTTTATTAATCCCTATATTTAAAAAAAATAATTCTACAAATTTTTAATTAGATTTGTATAAGTTAATGATATACTATACATCCATTTAGTTAAATTTAGAAAATTACAAATATTCAGACGATAGTAATGATGATTATCGATATACGGTTCAGAAGAAAATATTACTTTAGTTAAATTATTTTGTATGTGTGTTAATAGACCGTTGCTCAATAGACTTAAATCTCAATGATTATTGAGTGAGATTAATCCTTATAAAAAGATATTTGAACATTTTAATATATATTTTCTATTTAAAAAAAACAATTTAAAAACTCATGTATAGACAAAGTGCCTTTTCATATGTCGCAATGTCGCAATGACACAATATATTATATATGTGCAATAGTTTCGTTATAATTTTTTTTGAAAATTGTAATATTTATTTTAGCTGAGTTTTAATCTAAACTTGACTTTAATAGTTTGATTTTTAAAATTAAAGTTTTATCCATAAGTAATGACACATTTCACTTAGAAAGTATAACAATATTTTTACTATGTAATAATGTATGTGTTTATATAATGATCTTAATTATATGTTCATTTAAGTATGTTATGTTTTATAATTTAAATTATTAATCAATACTTTATTGTTTTATAATTGAAGGTTTATTATTCAAGGCCGCGTTTTCTTTGTCCGGACCGACAGCCGATTGTGCACCAATGTTTTTCAAGAGAAGTATGTTTTGAAAATTAAACTTTTTTTTTTGGTTTAACACTTATTTTCGGTTTAAAAGGTGTCCACTAAAGTTATATTCTTAAAGAAATTGTATTAATAATAAATATAATAAATTAATAAATTAATCTATAGTTTAACAGTTTTATAGGCAATCGTAAATATTATTGTTGCATTGTTTTGTTATCAGCAAATCAGTTTGAATTACGGGTTTTAGTTACTTTAGTTGAGAATGTTATGAATAACTTTAGGTACATCGTATAACATTAAAAATATATATTTGTTTTTATTTTTGATAATAAACTAAATAAAAATACTGTTTGAACTGTCAAATGTCGTATAAAAGGTGTACAATATTGAATGCACTTCACAATTCAAAATACAAATCAGCATTAATTTTTTAAAGTTTGAAAGTTGACAAAAAGTGGCAATTTTCAAATATGCATGAAAAAGATTCCTATGAATGTTATCCTATGAAACATAATATAACAAGTGACTAACTATATAGACTATGAAGTAAGCAATATACTGAATAGCTGAAAATAAGTTTAATTTGAAATATTGTGTAATGCATTGCCAGATCTATGAATATGTCATTAAATTTTAATAGAAACTGATCACATTATATCCTATTCCACAACACCAACAGAAAACAAAATTTGCATTGAAAAAAGTGGTATAACATCGTAAAACAAATGCATGGATGATTAATGTATATTTTAAAAGTATATGTATATATTTTACTAAATTTAATATAACCTGAAAATAAATATTTTCTAAAATGAATGTTTTAAAAAAATATTAAACTTTTTGTTAAATTTATTTGCAAACTTAATTAAAATAATCAAACATAAGTTGTAGTATAAATATATATATAGTATGTAAAGCACATAATACAATTATTTGAAAAGAGCATGTGTGATTTCTCTGTAATTTTTAAGATTATATATTTTTAACTAATTACTAACCACAAAAATTATTATTATTTAAATAATAATATTTTTCTAAAGATAAATAAAATATATCATGAAAACTACATATTGGTTATCATATTTAATTTTTTTAGGTGAAATACCTGGATAAGCGATGTAAAGGTAATATATAGTATACGTTATATAATTTTGCCAATTTTAAAAATTTAATGTTCAGGAAACTTATTTTCTAATGTACAGTTATAAAAATCAATCACTTATACTCTTTGAACAATATATATATATATTATTAAATATAGGCAATTTTTAACAAAATGATTTTTTTGTTATAA
This sequence comes from Coelogynopora nodosa, assembly GCA_034780555.1. Classification (NCBI taxonomy): domain Eukaryota; kingdom Metazoa; phylum Platyhelminthes; order Proseriata; family Coelogynoporidae; genus Coelogynopora; species Coelogynopora nodosa. The sequence continues at coordinate 8,548 of JAUZND010001095.1, read as the reverse complement.
ATAAGACAACCTATTTGAATATCTACTTTAAATAATTGCTTAGTCCAACTTTTTACATTAAAGAACATGAAATATTTACTTCATGAACTGTAATATTAAAGAATAGTCCATAAATCTAAAGTCATAATCAAACTCATAACTTTTAATTTCATAGCTATTTAAGTTTATATTATAATTAACAAATGTTATACTGTATATTTTTTATGCTAAAATAAAATGAACAACCATTGTAAAACTTACTGTTAAACGGTCTTTAATTTAGACTACACATGTTTTATGCCAGTTATTGTCGTGCTCTAAATTGTTATTGTTAAAATTTTAGATTTTGAATTAACTTGTATTGGTTGAAATATGTTTTTGTTTGGTTATTAGCGTTTACTACTGCTAGCTATTCTCTGTGATTTTGATTATTTATATACGTATTCATAAATTAGTACAGTTATTATCTATTTATATTTGCAAATATTTTTATACTTTTAATATAATATATTAATTTTTCAATCAATTCTTACTTATTAAATGCAGTAATATTAATGTTAATATAATAATTGTTCCTCTTAACTTAGCCTACAATTTGATAACAACATTAGTCATTATTTTTTGGAATACGAACGTGCAATATATTTTGAGTAATACATTTCTTTCAATTAAATTAATTTGTCTATAGTGTTCATTTTCTTTGAACACAAATAATTATTCATACTAACTTCTAATTAAACAAATAAAACGTCACTTCTATATTTGTTAAAAAACGAGTAAATACTGTTCCTACATGAAAGTTTGCCTGAACTTTTAAACTTCCTAATTATACAACACTTTTTTTTCAATAATTAAACATCATGAATAATATTAATATTTTTTTGTTTGAATTAAATTGTATAGGAGGCGCTGCTTACATCGTTGGTCGAGTGAATGAAGAATGTTGGTAAGGAATGAACTTTAAAAAAACAAATAAACTACATCGAATTATAACGAGATATTGTTATATATTTTAATTAACTGACATATGGTTCATTGAAACTGATTGATGGAATTAAAGCAAAAAAATTTTGGAGACATTTATTGCAAATTACAGAAAACACAATTTTTAATTTTTTAAACACAAGTATTAAGCTGATAATAAGTAGGCCTACATATATTTTGTTATTTACTAATAATTAAATGTGCTATATTAGTTATTTTAATAATAGTCATATACAATGTAGATTGTAAAAACTATTTCATAAATAAATTTAAAAAAGAAGAACATATTAAAATTAATATATTATATAATGTCGGAGAAATAAATGTTACGTTATGTTAACAGATATTAATGTTACGTTATGTTAACAGATATTAATGTAATGTTATGTTAACATGACTAAATGTTAGGTTATGTTATGTTAGCAGAAATAAATGTTATGTTATGTAAACAGAAATAAATGTTATGTTATGTTATGTTAAAATAAATAAATAAATAAATGATATGTTAACATGACTAAATGTTAAGTTATGTTATGATAGCAGAAATAAATGTTATGTTATGTTAGCAGAAATACATTTTATGTTATGTTAACTAAAATAAATGTTATGTTATGTTAACATAAATGTTATGTTATGTCAACAGAAATAAATGTTATGTTATGTTAACAGGACTAAATGTTAAGTTATGTTAAAATAAATAAATGTTAAGTTATGTGTATATAAATAAATGTTTTGTTATGTTAACAGAAATTAATGTTTTGTTATGTTAACAGAAATAAAATATCAAACAATTATATCGTTGTTTAATAAGTTAATTTTTAAATTATGTGTTGACTTTGTTTAAAATTGTATTATTAATTTAAATTTTACTGTTAAAGAATATTTTAAAATAATAAACAATAATAAACTGACCCAATAAACACTTTAAAAATTGTGGGTTTGTTTGTATTGTGTGTTATTTTGGAAAATATTTTTTTCGTTTTTTTTCATCTAAATAATTACTTAAGATCAGTGTATATAAATAATAATTATTAATGTTTTTGTTAGATATAAATTAAATATTATTATTTGCTAACATTATTTTATAATTTTTTTAAATGTTAACAAATACATCGCTCTCATTGTAATCAAATTGTCTTGCTATGTAATTTATAGGCATATCTTTGCAACACCATCACGGGATCTAACGGAGAAACCGAATCAAACATTGGAGGTACTTAATCTATATAGATAACCTATATTTTTTCTAGACTGGTTGGTAACAAAAATGCGAGCAGGATCGAAATCAGGTCATCACAGACATGCTTTGTCATTACCAGAGATTAGTCTAAAGTACGCCTTAATGTTAAGAGATAATTAACCATATGTATATGAAAATAAAATTATTTTAAGGACTTGATAATACCTAATCATATCACCAAGTAGTATGATAATATGTTGACTGTAAAATTATTAGCTCAATTGCAAAACAGCATACATAAACGTCATATAATTAATATAATTTTAATAATAATTATATTAAAAATATATATATTAATTGTTTGATATAAGTCATAATATACTGCGCGTTTGAATTTTATGCTTCGTAAATTCGAATAATTGTTTCTATTATTTAAATAGCGGAATATTTATAATATTTATATTTTACATTTTTTTAAATATTTATATACAGCTTCACAAGGAGTAAGCAAGGGTGCTACTATTATAATCATAAACTAGAAAACATCGTCAAAAATGAGAAATTTGATGTCGTCCATGTAAGATAATTTGCATTCTGTTCCAACAGTTGTTACAACAGGTGCTTGTCAATACTAACAATAAAAATAGCAATTAACAAATCGGCATATAAAAACAAACATTTAAAATGTAGTTAATTTAAACGATAAGAACAAAATTAATAAAATACTAAATAAATATTGCTCGAAAATATTAAAATACATTATTATTATCATGGCATAGTAATTAATATGATATATTTTTTTTATTATGAATATATTTTGACGTGCACGTATAAACATATTTGTTATTATTCTTTCGGTCATTTAACGTCAAAATGTCACTTGACAATCAGTTAAAGGAAATCAAGTGTAATGAATACTGTACATCACAACAATGTAGAAAAATAAGTAATGATAGCACAAATCTGTTAAAAAAAATAAACGTTGACTTTTTTATATAAAACCTGATATACCGGTTTTAGATAAATGCTGAACAATTACTTTTATAACATGTGGGTATATATTGTATATTATATAGAACTTAATATGAATATATACGGTGCAAATATATTATTTGGGAATATTATTAACTGGGAATTGCTATTAATATTATAAGATGGACAAATAAACACGATGAAAAAAAATTTGACATTTAGATAGGTGCTTTGACAACACTAAAGAATATTAAATTAGAATGCTTCTAAAAATATAATAAATTATAAAGTCAGATGTGAATTATTCGTATTTTGTCATATACCAATTTTAGACAGATTGAGTTTATTGAAATATAAATAAATGATAAGAAATGTAATGTTACGAATAAAATGTTTACATGAACATATCTATTTTTAAACAATACAGAATTAGTAAATCAAAACATTATGTAAATATAAGTATATGTTAAACTAGGTACTGGCTTATGATACTCATATTTTTTACTTTTAATATACATATAAAAAACTATAAAATGTACCAGGTATTCATTTAAGAAATTGATATTCTATACTTCTTACAACAATTTTAATGAAAATGCAATAGTATTATAAAATAAAATTCGCATAGTTCATACGTCGCAGAATACAAATACATCAAATTGTCTTAAAAGGATTTGAACTTACTATTTCTAAATATTTGTTTGCCTTGGATACTAGCATCGAAATTAGCTCTATACTGGATCTAAATTTTTTTCTTTCTAAAATGTTGTCTGTTAAAGAAAAAAAAAGATTTGAGGACAATTAGAGGGAATCTTAAGAATCTCGAAATAACTAACTAAATATCAGCAGTATGGTCCCATACACACCGACGAATAGATTTTCATCAGAAAAGTAGTTTAGTAAAAGACTAATAAAGCTTTTAGGCAGTGTGAGAATAAAAGAATGAGTTTATATATTATTATATAAAGCAATATTTTAATGACTTCAAAGCCAAGGAATGACATTGTTTATTAAATAACATTGCTTAAAATAATTATCACTACATTTTATTCCAGGATTACTATAAATCGCATTTTATATTTTCCTTTTCTATTTACAAAAGGAACCTTTATAAGAACTTGATGGTGATTATGTTTATTCGGATACAGTCATATTGGCTTTCGTTCTATATTTCGAGAATTGTTTTTGTTTTATGTAATAATTTTGAGTGAATATTTTAAATTCATATTTTAATTCATATTATAAAATGTATAATCTAAATTGAATCATATTTTAATAACTCTGAAGAAGGGTCAGTCGACCCGAATATTATTATATATATAGTCTATTTATTAAAAATCTTTGTTGTTTCTTCATTTTTCTGAAGGGTTTTATTTTTTAGTAAAACAGAACTTCCGATGATTCAATAATTTTGTACAAAATGTATCAAGTAGTTAAAAACCGGATTTGCAGTTTTAAAATATATGGTTGACGAATAGCTTTGATAATTAGCATTCTCAAATTGATTGCTAGGATACAAAGTACACTAAAAAATAGTTTTTTAGATTATATTGTACTATATTATAAATTAGTATAAAATTCTATTACCATTATATAATATAATAGTATAGAAATAGTATTATACAAAACATTCAGTATTTTATACAAAATTATATAAACTTTACCTGTCTCCTTCGTCAAAAACAATGTACTCAATGGACTGCAGCTTTAAATTCATCTCCATAACAATGTGAAGTAGGCGACCGGGAGTGGCAACAATACTGAAACATAAATAATTGAAAAAATTAACATCAAAATAATTAGACTTATAACTCATAACCTCAGGACTAAAATTCGTTCTATGGAAGTAATCAGGGTAATACTAGCTATATTTAAATTAAAAAAATTATTGATGAAACGGTCAAAAAAGATTAAAAGGCATATATGTTTTTTTATAAATGTAGTTAATTAAATAAGTAATATTATTGATTAATTATAAACTTTCATAAAAAATGAACATGAATCAAAGTTATTTATTTCAACGTTGCTCGTAAGTTTAAGAACACCACACTTCATCTATTAAATATTTATTTAAGAAATTATCACAAAAAATAAATTCAAATCGCAGAAAATAGAACAAAAATTTGTATGTCGCATCAAAATCTGGTAATGTTTTCCGTTTTTTTGAAGAATTTATTCAAGGTTTCCACAAACCCAGAATTGTAAAAATTAAACAATATCATATATTATGTTCAAATTTAATTCAAAATTAGAAAATCATGAATAATTAAAATGAATTCAGATAAACTCACATATCTGGTCTTCCATGTAATGCACTGAACTGGTCTTCCATTCTAAAATACGAAATGAGACACAAAACGTCAATAATTACTATTAAAAATTAAACTGCCTCAGAATACAAAACGGGAAGAAACTCACTTATCTCCTCCCAGGAGAATAGCTGCCGTCAGATTGGTGAATTTACCCAGCTGTGCAAAACAAAACATGAACATTTAGGATGTAAGTTGGACTGAATGTAGAATTGGAAGTATGATAAATGTTTAAAGTATACCATGAAATTCACTTTCTACTTGGTCCCACTAGATCAGGATATAAAAAATTTCAAGAATTTTTTAAAATTAATTGTAAACAAGATGAGGTTTCCACTTCGCCTAAATGACATGTTTCTCCATTTGGATAAGCACAAAACTCACCTCCTTAATAAACTTGAGCGTCTGAACAGCCAGCTCCCGAGTGGGACTTATGATGAGAGCTCGACTTCCCGTGGCAACGTGCTGCTTGAGCTTCTCAAACATTGGAATTAGAAAAGCGGCCGTCTTTCCACTGCCTGTTCTTGCCATGGCAACCACGTCACGACCCGCCAGGATGTGAGGAACTGACTGGAGAGATAGTGACAATGTCTACACTTGACCCGACCAAAGAAAAATCTTGACATATGTTGGTATAAATATGACTAAATATAACTTACTACTGAGACATATATTAATAAAAAACACAGAAACTCTTGAAAAAACATTTTACTCAAAATATAAACAATAAAAAAAAATTCACATTACATTAACTGGGCATTAATCCATCTTAAGGATGCATTTTGAATACAATCTTTCAATTCAATATAAAAATCATTGAAAATTAATTGATATATAGTTAAATCAATGTAAAAATAGATGTAATTATGTATATTGAACCAAATGAAGGGGAAAAAAAGGATGGTATATTTAATAATAATTTCACAAGCCGCATATTTAAAATAACACTTGATAAATTTGTTAAAATGGAACAAAATGAATTATATTCCTTAAAATAATTATAAAAAAGGAAATAACGTTAAAAATTAATAGCAAGTCATTTGTTATAGACTCCAAAGGAGCCTTATCTATTGTAACAATTAATTCATAATATAACTATATATAAAATAGCAACAATATGTTATGTAATGCCTCATAATAATATAATAGAAACCATTTTCAAAATAGTTTTCATATATTATTATTCAAATAAAAACATACCTTTCTTTGAATGGGTGTAGGAACCTTATACCCCTTTTTAAGAACTCCTTTGAATATTGCATATGACAAACCCATTGCTTGAAAACCACCAGATTTCTTCTGTTTACGGTTCTGATTTGAAACTAACTTGCGTGTCTCTTCTACATCAATATCACTATCAGAATCGTCATTGGAGGACATTTTGGGTGATTTTGAGCTATAAAGAAAACATTTTATTTTAAAATACTAAGAAAAACAGTATATGAACTAATATTTAAAGGCAATAATTAAAGTAATTACTTTACTACATTTTACAGTTACTACACATTTGACATACTGGTAAAATACATTATTAATAATAAATCAAAAAAGAAAGATAAAACAACCTTGTAGCTAAGATTTTACGAATGCAATCATCTCCAATTTTCTCTTCCAAGACAACAAGAGTACATACATCCACAAACCTTTAACATTTCCTTAAACCAGAATATCAAAACATCATGAAATAAAAGGATACATGAATAGAATGTATTACCTAAGTAAATGTGAGCATATGGTTCAAAATAATATTTAAAAACATTCCATATTGAAAACCTGGCGAAATGTGAACTTTTCATTTGGAAACTTGGTAAACAAGACATAATTTGTACACTGTTAAATGATATAAAAAGTATTGTTTAGGTTTTTATTTCTATAAGAAAAGACATAATGAAAATGGACATTATTTTAGTTAATTATTTAAAGAAGGCCCTTCACATATATATTTTTTATATTTTCTGAAATTTATATAACAAGCCAGGTATTTTATACTCTTGCTACAGGTGTAAACATGTTATTTCAAAAAAACTATTTTCTTATGATACAATACACCTATGGCTGCAAGAGAAATATCTAAAAACATCATTTAAAATATGCACACAAAAAAGATTCGGACAGTTTTTAACACAGAAACATATTTTACAAAAATTTAATATATATAAATATATACAATAAATTTATGGTAAGCACTATGCTCATACAAACACATAATATTTCCTTGCGAAACTCATTAGTAAAAGAAATGGTCATAGGTTTCAATCATCCATCTGGCTTATCAGTTCTAACAGACCAATGCAAACTGGTGAGTCAATGTTTCAACTTGAATAATGAGACACTTACTATTGGTTTGTACTATACTATATCCAAGAGAAATAGGTTTTAAAAATGAGTTTTTTTGGATAATTGAAGTCATATAATATTTTAAAAGATTTGTAATATAGCAACAAACTGTAGGTAAAAGACAAAAAAAAAATTTTTTATTGCAAGATCAGTTTTTTATTTATTTATTAAAATCACAATTGATATCCTCACACAACAACCTGATCAATGACTGTCAACTATAGTTGGGTGCATCTACTAAAATACAACCTCCAACTTTAAGAATCTAACCTTTGTCAACTAAACATTAACCCAACTACTGACAACTACTGACCTGGTTAGATATGTAGGTACACTAAAATCTGACATCCAAACAGACAACCTTAAAAGCTGTCAGCAGTCAGAATGAACAGATTTTAGTAAATATATACAACCATCTTCTCTCAAACAATCCACAATTTTCAACAAGGCAATTATTAAACAATGCTTAATAGTCATCAAAAATATATGATGCAGTGTGTTATAATTTACAATTTAACATATGGTATGATATAAATGTTATAACCAATTAACTCCTGCTAATGTATGCTATATATATTACCTACAGTATCTATCTATATGCTACAATAGTTTCTAACATAAATTTGTATATATTAATATTTAATTGAAATATCTAAATATTTATTCTTTAACAAACATTTCGTCGCTATTCTTAGCAAAAATCGTAAGTAATTTTGAGAGGTTTTCAGGAAAGCAAAACTAAGTTAGAAATTGTAATTAAAAATCAGGGCAATAATTCTAACTAAAG
>JAUZND010001094.1:0-13707 GCA_034780555.1 Coelogynopora nodosa | reverse complement strand
AGAGGTAGTAATTCGGGGAAATCCACCAGCAAAAACCACATGATGTGAATAATAATAAGTAAGCACTAAGCGCAGAGTCTGTACAAACAGCGGAGAGACAGAGCACTACCGGTTTCGAGCTATTAGAATGGATTGGTATGCGTTAACCATTAAGTATTTTATTCATACAAATAAAACAAAACAAAATATTATTTTACTTTGTCATTGAGTTAAAAATTCACCAAAATAACTACCAATTTAACTTCGATTTTAGCTAAATGTTCCTCTGACAGTTATAAGTTTATAAGTTTATATAAGTTAATGACTATTGCAACTTAAGGTAAAATAAATGTATTACATATATACGTCACCTTTACTGACTTATTAATTTGCAATGATCAATATTAATCATGCATTCATGTGGTATTACTGATATTTTATTCAATATTATTTTATTAAAAAGTGTTATTCTATGAAACTAACCAAATTGGTTTTTTTTAAATAATATTTTAGTTGTTACTATTATTTATATACTACTAGTAAGTAATCATTAACTTAACATAACTATTATATTTCCACTAACAAAATGTTTTATCATAATTAATTCTTGAATAAAAAGCTACCATTTACAATATATTGTGTAAATTGATAAAATAGCCCTGCTTATTATATATTGCAGATATTTTTGGTTATTGAATATCCACATTTCTCATGCAAACAATAAACGTTTCATCAATGCTTATTGCTTAATAGCATAATTACATAATATCTGTTTGTTATGCGAAATAAATTATGGCTAACACAAAAGTAATCTATATGACTAAACAAAGAGCCGTATACAGCCTAAATTGATCTTTGAAATTTTTTCATACAATTTCAAATGTAATTCTAAAACAGAAGACGTTACTGTAGTATTTTGCTAAAGATAGTAGAGTTACTACATTTTTAAAAACTGTAAACATTGTTAAATATAGCAAAAGAAATAAGTAGAAACAAAGATATAGATAGGGCTACAATTCAGTTGGAGATATTAATTTGTGAGCCTTTTCCTACTTACTCGTTAGGAAACCCTCATGGGAACAAGTAATGTTATAACTACAAAGAGAAGTCGAAAAGATTAAATTCGGTGCGCTAACATTCAGAAATAGATTTACGTTGAAATAGAGTTCTGGGATTCACTCGAAATGACAATTAAGCCTCGAGCTGACGGATCAATTAGATAAAAGGCCAATCATTTCGCTTTCTCGGTTGTCTACTTAATTCATCAGGTCGCATTTGATGTTTCCCGCTAGCTGCTGGTAGGTATATAATGTCTATCTCCCATGATCGATGGTCTCAGAGTCTTCATGTCAGATCGTGAATAATTTTAAATATAATTAATTTTTATTACTGTAAAGAGCACAAAAGGATTATGTAAACTATATTAATAATGTTTATGATAAACTTAGATATATTGTATACAATAGATATAGACCTATATCAATATAATATATACATAAAAATCTATAATAAAATTTTGAATATTATATAACTGTATTTTTACTATGTATATTAATTCTAAAGTTGGAGCCCTATACAATATTGTTATAATACTATAGATACAATATAATATGCTATAAGATAATACATACAATACTAAATTCATATATAATCAAATGAAACTATACTAAAAAAATTAGAATAAAAAGAATTGCTTCTTCGATAAATAATATAATATATTCAAAAGATAAATATCTTTTCGAAATATTTAAAAATGAAAAAAAAAATTGAAATCTTTTTTCACCTTACCAAAATGTCGTTGAATGATTTAGCGTAATTATTTGACTAATTAATTCATTTCAACATTTTATTTGCAAAGGTACATATGAAATTGGATGATGTTATTAAAACTACGAACCTATTTTACAATATTTGTAACTACAATAGACAGATATTAGTTGAGGATCAATGATGAAAGTGAGAACACAGTTTTGTAATAAGAGCCTTTTTGTAGCTTTTGTAAACGTTATGACATACATAGAGTATCAGAAAACTTTTTGACTAGTATGCTAGAACGACCCAAAAATCCTGTCCTGCTAGTATTGTCAAAATAAAAATTTTCGTGCAAAACGGTTGTCAAAAACATAATTTCGAAATTTTCTCAGAAAATAAGCCCTTTAGAAACAAGCAACTACAAATTAATGTATGAACAAAAATTCCTAAATGTTGCTTTATGTATATCTTAATTTTATAATGATGTAGTGACTCTGACTCTACTATACCTATATAGAAAATAACTAAAGACCAATACACAACTGGTCTAAGTCAGCAGTTCACTTGATAACTATATACCATATGTACTCTATGTATCGTATGTACCGTATGTACCGTATGTACCGTATGTGCCGTATGTACCGTATGTACCGTATGTACCGTATGTACCGTATGTACTGTATGTACTGTCTGTATCGGTATGTACCGTATGTACCGTATGTGAACTAGACTCTTTAGCTGTCTATAACGGTACACATCTGTTGGTGCGATGTAAATATACGTACATTTATATATATTATATATTCATGGAAGAAATGAAAAAAGTAGAATTAAAAAAAAAATTGTGCATTTATCCTTTAAATGTTAATGCATAATTATAATCGGTTTTTTTCTACAGAAGTTACACTACTTGATACCAAAACAAATTTATAAACTCAAGTTTTTTTGTTTTGTTATTTTCTTTTTAGAAAAAAAGGGTTTAATTATTTTTTCAAATACAGAATTGTGTACGAGCTCAGTTTAACTGAATGGCCATTTGAGACGAGAAACGTCATACTAGCTGATACTTACAAATTTCCGATTAAATTTGATTCCATATCCAACTCTGGTCAGATAGTAAGAGCTCAATTAAGACGTTATAGGAATTATTTCAAGGGAACCCAGAGCATTATTTGTTTACGAGTCAGCGAGACATTTTTGGGTACAAAGCCATAGGATAAGTGTCTTTCCTGGATGTGTATTTACTTGGATCGATTATTTAAAATCGATATTTCTAAATTTCTAAATTTAATTTGAATATAAATTATAGTGCATAAATAAGGCTTCCAAACTTAAGCATTTAAATATATGTACTTTATGTATATTTATGTATATGGTATGGTAGTAATGAACCGTGAACACAATATATATATTGAATAAATGCCTGATTGGTATTGATTATATAAGAATCATATAATATTTTATATAATAATAATTTGTAATAATCATATCCTATAAGAATAAAAAAATGAAATGATAATAATTCCTTGCAATAATTATGATCACCGTACCGGAGGCAAAATGCCACAAATGTTTAAACTCAATTAAACTAGGGTAGTAGGGTATTAAAATCGTTTAAAATCATCAGAAAATATAGATATGGTCATCATATACAATTTCTGAAAAAATAAACCCGATCGGATAAGTAGTATAGGAATGGGGCAAAATTGGCTAAATCCTATACTACTGTTCAGGGTTAGGGCTAAAACTTTTTGGAAACAGTCCTCTAATACTAATTATAATTATATCTACGATATACCTACATAATTCTGAAATATAAATGCTATTGTTTAATAATACTAATTGATTCTTAATTTGAAATTAGTTAAAAATGTTGGCATAAATATAAATTGTTATAAGAAAAGACAAGATTCGACGAAATGTGGCTTTATTTTAACATCCAGTATTGATCCAGTATTGATCCAGTATTGATCCAGTATTGATCCAGTATTGATATAAATCAAACCATTGTTAAATCACAACAAACATATCAAAAATTTAATTCACCATATACACCAAATTAATAAAAATATTTTCTATTTATTTCTATAAATCAATTTTCTCTCATTAAATTAACAATATATAACAATTACTGGTACAAACATTGATCATATCTTCGAAAAGCAGATTTTATACATTATTCAAATAAATATAGTTATGGCTAGTTGATAATTAATAAATTATCAATAAAATTGAAACAAAACATTGCATTAGACAAAAAAGCGTTGCTCATTGTAAAAATGTCCATACAGTATTCACCTACTCAAAACGACAACACATATCTAATGTATTTTATATCAAATCAATCACGCTCATACTACCGCATAAAACGACAATACAAATCACTAATTCTTATCAATATAAAGATTGTTATGTGGCGAATGACGAGGTACATATTTACACTTGGTCTACAAACATTTGTTAATAATTATAAATTGATAAAATTACAAAACATTTGGAATAGTGTTGAACTAGGGTACTGTACTGGGATCATTGGGAGTGACTTCATTGCCAGACTTCGGAAAATATAGTGCGATCGTAAGGATGATAATGACTATGTAGGACACAAAGAAGAGTCTATCCAGCACCATTCCAACCGCTCGCCACTCGGTAACAATTCTATTCACACGTTCCTTGTTTTCATTTTTATTCTGCAGATAACGCAGCCCCTTGACAATATCGCTGACATCCTTGGTGATCATGTTGATTCTACGCGTCGTCTGTGGGTCGCCCACATTACCGTCCGCTTCAAATCGAAATGGGAGGCCAGTCTGTGAGGCGTACTTCCCACCAGCCTGCTGTTGCTGATGACGGCGATGTCGAAAGTAGTCGGTCAAAACTTCATCACCCTCACAATTGATTGATTTAGTGCTTCTCGAAGGTCCCTCGTAGTCCTGGACAACCATTGTTTGTCGCTTCCTGCTGTCCAGAGGGACTCCACTCCCCAGTTGAACACCGTGATGACCAGCGAAGTTGCTTCCAGCAGCCTCCATGGGAAATATGCCCGTATCGAGGTGATGCTGTTGATGCGTCTGTTGCGGATACTGCTGCTGGTTCTGCTGTTGATATTGCTGTTGATACTGCTGTTGATACTGCTGTTGATACTGTTGCTGATACTGTTGTTGATACTGTTGTTGATACTGTTGCTGGTAATTTTGGTACTGTTGCTGCATTTGATAAGGGGACTGTTGCTGAAGATTCTGACCCCCCATGGTGTAGCTGATCCTCTCGTCCACTATACCAATGTGAGTCTGACCTCTCATAATGCTCGTGGGCATGCTGTTGTCATGGTGAGCACTGGTGATGCCGCCACAGGAATCCATGGTGTCCGATAGTTGGGTCCCTGCATAGCCCCCAGCACTGCCGATGTGTTTCATTTTCTTTCGAAGAGGCACTTCTTCGGGCTTCTTCAGGTCGGGTGTTTTGGGTTTGGTTCCGAGATTGACGAATAAGATTCTAGCACCATGCTGAATTGCTAGCTGAAAGCGAAGTTTCAATAGTGTTATCATTTCAAGCACTACACCTTATACTTACCAAATATTATTATTTCATAATTTGTTGTTTTTTCCAATAATTATTATTATAAATAATCAATATAATTTAATGTTATTTGTTATTCTATTATTTTATGTGATATATAAATTTAAGTGTTTTGCAATTTAAAAATTGAGCTTCAATTTACGAATCAATGTAAGCATTATATAGTTATTATACGGGCAGGTAATCTCATTCACCGCCCAGAGATCAAGTTTATGATATAAATACAAGCGGTTTTGTTAACGATAGAAATGTTTATGTCGCCAGTAGGCAATAATGTTATAATTTTAAATTAAAATTTTAATTAATGAATTAATAGCTTTACTTTTATTAACCGCCAGGAAATATTTAACAATATGGAATTTAGATAAATTGGATAATTACAATTATTTACTTTTAATAACGAATAGACGAAACTGTTTAAAAAAAGAATTGCGCTATTAATAATTGATTAATGTGTTTTTCTCGATCGATTAGTATTACCTATATTTATTTAGTTATAGCTTTCTGGAGATCTGCAAGTTATTCGAAATAATATTTAAAGAATGACTATTATTTTTAAATTATGTTTTTGACATGTGTCAAAAAACCAAAAACTGTCCAACTATCCCACTCATTAAATGAAGTAAATGTTCTATTAAATTTGTTTTAAGGAACAGAATACAGAATGTTCACTAAATTAATATACGTCGAAATATTTGCTCTCAACAAAAACTATTTTTTCTCTCTAAGCTATGCAACTTTCATTAAGTAATTTAGTCCTCTTTTCATTCGCGAACGCTTCCTTCTCAGCTTATCTGGTTTCCTGTACATATATATTGTATTGCAATGTTATTAAAATAAAATTCAGTGTTTTATCTTCAATATCCGCTAGGGGCAAATGCTTTTAAAATTGTATTTGATTCTAAATTGATACTTAATTGCAATGGGAAATAATTTTTGGAACATATACTTAAATAAATATACGTGTATATAATGTATATATAAATACACCGAAGAAAATCACATTCACATAAACAAATGACTTCTTTTTTAAAATATTAAAATATCAAAGTTTTAAAAATATTTTTTAAAGCTTACAATAAACTAATTAACCAAGATAATACGATTTTCTGAAATTAAACTTTCTTATAAAATCATTCTATTTTAAGAATAATGTTTAAATAAAAATAATAAGTAACAACCATATTTTATGCTAAATTATTTAATTTTCGGAAAATAATATTATTTTACCTTATAGAGTTTTTGACCTTTTTCCATTTTTATTTTATTGACAATTTGATTCAAAGAGAGTAATGATCAACATTTAATACTAATTCAAGTTGAATGCAAGCAATATCTGCATTTCAGAAAGTATTGAAGCCAAGTTATTTTTATTGTATATATTTTCTGTATTATTGAGTTTTATGTATTAATGTTTTTTATCTAAGAAAAAATTAACTGACATGAAATTAAATGTTATTACAGCATTTCTATTTGCGTTAATTAATAATTAAATATAATTATGTATTCTGAATTTTTCGTACAAATTTTTGAACACATTTTTCTTTCAACAGTATTTTAGAGATTATTTAAAGTATATGACTTCTTACATATGACGTGTATATGACTTCTTACATATGACTTGTATATGACTTCTTACATATGACGTGTATATGACTTCTTACATATGACGTGTATATGACTTCTTACATATTACGTGAATATGACTTCTTACATATGACTTGTATATGACTTCTTACATATGACTTGTATATGACTTCTTACATATGACTTGTATATGACTTCTTACATGTGACGTGTATATGACTTCTTACATGTCGACTTTCTTATGACTTTGAACAAATTCATGAACAAGTTTAAATTTATGAATATCAAGATTAATTTGAAAAATTCTTGAACAAATTTTTTAATTTAAAATGACGCAATATTGTGATATGCTTTTGAAAAATCTATTTGTGTATAAGTTTAAGTTTTAGCGATATTGAACTACACAACATTATCAGGGGTGAATCTGAAAATAGTGGCAAGAGAGGTTAACCAATTATAAATTTTATATTGTTATTCTAATAATATAAATGTATAGATTTATAAAATCAAATTTTATTTTATTGTTTCTCTGTTTATTACACAATATGGCTATTATTTTTTTTAATTCTGTGAGAGAAAATGAATAAATGTTTAGTATAAGCATCAGCTTAGAAAACTAACAAAGTGGTTGAAAAAAATATAAAATAGCAATCATGGACGGATATAGTCTTACTGAAATGATACCGTTAAAGTAAAAATTATAGACAATTATAAGTGACCAGTCTTGACATCGTCTGTACTTCAACAGACAACACTTCATCATATTCTTCTAATTATTTCTTCTCGAACTAGCTGCTTGAAAACTGCAAACCTTCACCTCTTACCCAAACCAATAGACATGAAAACTGCTTTGCGCCTCATAGATTTATGCTTGGTCATATTAGGTCTTTAATTCTTTTATATGTCCCACTTCCACTTCCACCTAAGCGATTTACTCTAAAAATAAGACAATGAACCAATGAAAGGTAACAGCCAGAGTTCTCAGCAGCTCTAGCAGACCTTTATCTCCTCGATCAACTTAATACCATTTTATATGCATATGTTATTCATATGTTCGATCTCCATATCCAGGGGTGGAATATTTCCGGGTTTTGGAAACTGGGTGACATCAATTCAATCTAAATGGTAAATGGACCCTCTCGTGATTTTAAAGGTTCTTGAAAACATTTTAGAAATGCAAGTGAAAAACACCTCACAACTTACATTCTTCTCTCAAAGGAACAACATGATTTTCTACTTTGACATTTCCACTGTAACTTGCTTATTTCCATTGAGAGGTTAAGGATGCAGGTCAAGGATGAAGCATGTAGGTCAAGGATGTTGGCATCCTTATCTTGCACTATCGATCTCTTTCTTATTTTATGGTGAATTAGAATTTTATGCGCTTTAATCATCATTATTATTATTATTATTATTTCTAGGCTCGATTTTAAATTCTCAAATAAGAAACATGGCAGTCAATAATGTTTTAGTAACAAAATAGACTACCAAAATAGACTTACAAAGTACAATTACAATTATAATTATAATACAATTATTCCATACGACTACTTTATACGACCGACTTGTATTTAGTGTACCCGTAAGAGTGCATCGATTTCAACATATTTGTATTAAGACGTTTATAACAAAAATGTGAATAATGATTTATCGATTTTTTTTCTAATTTCTAAAAAAGTTAATAGAACAACAAGAAGAAATACATTATATCTATACGTAGGGACTAAATGTAATAATTTTAATAGCATAATGATGTATTGCTTACCTTAACGAAACGTTTATAATTATAGGTAAATCAATTGATTGCAGCATTAAAAATGTAGCTAAGACGTAATATGCTACAAAAAATATATATACAATATATATAGCAAAAATCAATTTGAGATTCATATTCTTGACTGTTTTACGTCTCAATTCGTAAAATTTTAATATATTGGTCAATGAAACATACAATGAACCAATGTCAACTATGTTATAATTTATTGTAATAAGTGTTAAAAATTTACCGCACATTTCTTGTTAAATATAATATATCATAAATGATGCGATAATTATAAAACGCTAAATTAATAAATCATAAAATATAATAACGTCCTTCAAATTTATTTACTTTGTTTATCTTATCGACCTTGAATAATAAGTTATAATTCCTTTGGATTTTTTTTCGTATTTATATCACAACCATTTTCTACGCGATTAATTTATTAGTTTAATACTAGCTATATGGTGGAGTATAAAAACATGTACCGGTAGTTTAGTTAGTTTATGAGTTAAATTTAGTTAAATATATTATTAATCTGACTACTTATTGTTATCTACCTTTGTTAATATATGTAACTAACTATAGTTAATAAATGAAAAAAAACATAAGTAATTTATTTGCAATAAAATGATCATAATTTTTTCCTGTATTGTCTTAACATATGAACTAGAAGAGTCAGTCTAAAGGCGTTTTCAACTAATTTATACATAATATACTGAGTACCCGCAGCATCCGTACCCCTATTATCGTAACAGTTACCTTTTTAACCCACCAGGGGACTTCATTCATGTTGTCTCCTCGGAAGTGAAAATTGACCACAATTAGGCAGAGAAATGTGGAGAGGGTGATGAGACCCATATTCAGACAATAGTAGCTGCCTGAAATATACAGAAATTGGGAAACCATGTGTACTCAATTGCGGACAATGAAAACATAGCAACTGGTTCAATAATGCTGGAAATTTTATTGTTTCATAAGGAATTAGTCGTAAAAGGGCCTCAATCGAGAAGTTGAAATGTATAAAATTAATGACTTTATACTAAACAAAAGAAGACATTTATTGATCCTTTTGCTAACATGTTTTAAGCTAAAAATAATTAACACAGTTTTCCCATATATATACAGAAAGCTCTAGAAATTTGATATCATTTCATAGTACTGAAATAAATAATTTTCATTTACTAAATATAAGTTTAATATTGGTGCTAACTCATAGAATTAAACGCATGTGACAAAAATCCTACCTCTAATTCATTAAGCGCTTGTGACTAGAACCCTCAATCTAATTCATGGAATTATTCGCATGTGACCACAATTCTCTCCTTAAAAATGTTGACAATACAACTTAAGCGTTACAACAATGAACAAACTGACCGTTATATTTCATACAAATGGATATGAAATTTAATTGCAATGCAATGTAGATAGGCTATTTTCGTCTAGCTGGGAATTTTTCATAACGATCTTTAATAGAAGCTAATTTCCTAACTAATAGAAGCTAACTAATAGAAGAAGCTAACTTTCCTAGAGAAAAATAGTAGTTAATTTGTTCATTGTTAGTACCATAGATATTTATTGAAATATATATTGATTTATATAGACTAGATGACACACCAGTGCAAACAAAGTAATATACTTGAATACTTAAATTAATTAATAAATGTACATTAGTTTAAATTATTGATTTTCCCCGATGTCTCAGCTGCCATTTAAATATACCTGAGATATTAGCGGCAGCCTATCTAGTAGTTATAGAGTAATTTAAATATCTATGGTTAGTAATATATCAATTTTATAGTAAACTTGTTTAAAAAATATATGATTTTGTAGCCCTCTTTAAATTCATTGTGCTATCTATTCTTTCGACATATATATATATATATATATCTATATAAGGAGTAAGTAATACGTTTTCGAAATAAAATATAATTTATAAATATAAAAGAATTTTGTTCTATATTTACTTGTATGCATTCTTCACATGTAATCGCATAAATGCAATTCTTTATTGTACAAATACCTCTTCTCTTAATTATTTTAACATATTTGTTATTAATTTCGTTAGTAAAAGGTACAAATTAGTAAAAATGGGACATATTTATTACTAGGTCTACATCTAGGTCTATTACATTTATGATTAGAATTTAAAGTTTTTATGTTTATAGTGTTCGTAACTTTATTATGAATAAGAGGAGATTTTATATTTTTAGATTGTTTGCCTACCAAGGGATTGTTATGGAAATATATTTCTGGTATATATTTTAAATATTTTGTATAGGAATGAACAGATCTTGTTAAATACTTTTATAATGTTATCCATATATATAGCTAACGTAACAGGAATATTATTAAGTTTTAAACAATGACGTTACAAATAAATGATCGTAAAACTCATGCTATCAAAAATCCTAATTGTAAATTTAAGCATTTATTTTAGTTTATAGCTAAATTTTGATATATTCAGATTTTTAATTAAAAAAAAAACTATTAATGTGTTAACAATCAGTATTTCATGTTAAAACGCATTAAATTTATGTAAATTTAAGGTAATGATTATAATTTAAAGATGCTGAAGTAATTTTAATTTAATTACATTTAATTGCAAAATCTTATATGTGAAACCAACAATTAACTGAAATGTTTTATCTATTATCCAAAAATTTAATTGATATTTTTCCACGTGTGATATATATAAATATGTAATTTTTAAATTATAAATAAAATGTCTTAAGCTAGATAAGTAAACCTCTTGCAAAAAATATAATACTTTTAGCAAAACAAATTTGACATAAGGAAGTATGTATACATTAGCCAATATGCTTTGATAAGAATTTTCAGAGCTTTGTTTGAATGATAACATAAAACATAGTTTTTTGAGAAAACATTCGTGTGCTACTTAATATGTTCCTAAACGAGACAATCTCTCAATAATTGCACAATCAACACATTAAGGAGAACGGAAACTGTATATTTTCTGATTTTTAACACAAAAAAATACACTACAGTGCCAATTTTAGACTAAACTATTATCGCTTAGATAACATTAATGCTTTCTTTTTAGTTTTTAGTTTTAAGAGGTCAAAATTTATCCATTATACGTTTAATAGAAAAACGCTTTTGGTTAACCTATAAATAAATAATATTCAGTTAAAATTGGTTTAACCTTCACAGGTCTGGGGCAGATGGGAATCCGCTGCATTTGATTTACAATTTGTACTTGTTAATTGGATTGCCTAAATTATTTTCTATAATGAGTTCCCATTATTAATGAACAGTCCATACCCTCAATTGTTCTACGACAAATATTCAGCCTTAGATATTTTATATTGAAGGAATCATATAAACAAATCAATAAAAAATCAATAAACAAATAAGTTTTAATCGAAATTGCATTCCATTTATTATATGTTTACTAAAATTATATTTAAAAAAAATTACTGAAAATTACCAAAAACAATAAAAATTACCTATGCTTTTTTAAAGAAATTTAGGAGGAAGAATAATCTGAATGAATAATTAAAATACTTAATAAATTAATAATTTAATAAATATTATAAAAATATCAATAAATAAATATTAAAATATTAATTTAATAAATAATTAAATTAAAAGAATATATAAAATATTCTACTCTGTGGTATAGCCTATGTGATAAAATGCTATTTTCCAAAAGACAATATTAGAAAATTTTAAAATAAAACATTTTAATAAAGCATACAATTATTAATATATTAAATATAAAAACTTAATTTAATTATCAATAAGAAACTCGATATATTGAAGGACAACAATGTTGAAGGGATAATTGTATTTGAAGAGTAGACGAGAGGACAGATACCCTTTGTTGCTACCATCGTTAAGGAAGCTTTTGACTAAAAACCAAATGAAACTGTTTTTTACAATTATCCCCGCACAAACACATTTGCGCACAAACAAATATAATCTAAAATTTTTAATCATTATTATAAGTTGATGTATTTTAATTTAGCAAGTATACGATTATTTTATACTGAAGTAAACTTCATTATTATTGCAAAAGTACCAACCAATAAGGGGAAATGTGCTGGAGGCTGACGGAGTGGAATCCTCTAAAAGTAGCAACAGAAGGAAGAATGCCAAGAATATGTTCATTCCTAAAACGAAAAAAAACATTATTTATATTCAAGGAAATAAATTATAACAACAAAAATCGACAATAAACTAATTTACACCAATATGTATCTACTGTATATAAAAACGAAGTTTTGTTCCTTATATGTCAAGACAATTTTCAATGTTAAATTAGTAGTATAATTTTAAATAGAAAAGTAAATTGTAGATAATTATCTAATCAATGAAAAAGCAGAAGAGAGAATGATAAAGAAAGTAGAAGAAGACAAATGCAAATGTACAAAATAAAATGATATCAAACTAATAAATGCCAAACTTTAAAAAAATATAAATATATTTAATACAATATTATGTTTTAGGTATTAGGTAATAGGTAATAGGCAATAGCTAATTCTTTATCAATTATTTGAATTATATTTATATACCTACTCAAATGAGTAAAACAAATTTTCACAATAATTTTTGTTGTTGTGAAATATCTACCTCATTTGTGTTGCCATTGTTACCACCGGTTCGCATTGATTAAATGATTAGGCCTCTTTTTAGTTAAATTGAAAATCTGCTATATGATTTTAATGTCTAAAAACATAATCTGAGTTATTTTCTTGATCATGCAAGTAAATATAATTTCCCGATATATGGAATGTGGCTGTATATACAATAAGCACTATATGTATATAGTTATATACTTAATAAAAAAAACTAATTTAAAAATAGAAATAAACAGGCATGGTTCCGGGATTTTTATAGGAAGGGTTTCAAAATTTTTTAAAAGAGCACTTGTCATGAACGTTGAATATATTTTATTCTAAATAAAATAGTATAATGAATAGAGAGGTCGCAGTAAAATGAAAATGAAAAGGGCACTTTGTTTTTAAGGGAAGGGTACCAGAACCCTTGGAACCCCCCTCCCATGGAACCCACCTACCATGGAACCC
>JAUZND010001093.1:0-13708 GCA_034780555.1 Coelogynopora nodosa | reverse complement strand
CTTATTTACAACTTATGCCCGCGTATGCGTAACGTATTAGTCATACGTCGGAAGATTTTGTGCATGCACAACATTTTTCGAGGACCTCACCGTATCCGACGTATGTCAGCGTGTTTCAGCGTGCTCTTAACTTATATAAACTTACCTCTAA
This sequence comes from Coelogynopora nodosa, assembly GCA_034780555.1. NCBI lineage: Eukaryota > Metazoa > Platyhelminthes > Proseriata > Coelogynoporidae > Coelogynopora > Coelogynopora nodosa. Next base: position 13,557 of record JAUZND010001093.1, on the reverse strand, counting down.
CTTATTTGACGTATGTCAGCGTATTGTCATACGTCGGGTATTCGCTGATTAAATCGTCAAGTTGTTTTAGGGCCATTACTTAAAAAAAATATTCATTTTTATAAATTGAAAATTTTTAGAAATATTTAATGCTCAAAATATATAGTATAATATGATTGAACATGATAAATTATTGCCATATTACAAACTGAATAGTATTGCAAAGCTACAATTCAAATAATATATTGCTAAAAATATAACAGATTATAGTTTTATATATGTTGATATATTTAATAAAATGATTTTTTTTCATTTCAACAATTATTTGCAAGTATTTTTGTAATTAATGGAATTAATAGCAATGTTGCAATTATCAAAAACAAAAATAAATATTAGTATGGTACATTAAACACAACACTTGAATTGTCTATTGTTTAAGAAAATATTTATGCTGACCAAAAATACTTATCATGGGAACATATTTAGAATAAATATTTTAAATAAAACATAATTTTTCCTATAATAAACTATTTTTTTAAGCAAATATTGGTTAACATATGTATATTAAATTTAAAAATACTAAATACTGGTATTACACTGTATATATATATATATCACATATGAAGTATAGGGATGTCAAGGTGACATATTTAAGCGTACCTAGGCAAAAACCACGAAGCACGAAGATCAGAATATAGGCTATAATGCAACAAAAATATATTGATCACAATATTGATAATAAACATGGATGCGGATGCAAGAACAGTCGGTAAAATTTTACATTTTATATAAATTATATTCTACACTTTAGAATTATAATAAAATATAATGCATTGTTTACAAAATATTATTTATTTTATTGTAATGTCATGTGACTATTATTTCTGGTATATTCCTCTTTCATTGACATGCACGCTGAATATATATATTTTTTCTATAATAATATATTTCCAATTATACATGGATTATTACAGAAAAATAGTTTTTATTTGTAACATAAATATTAAATGCCTTAATATTTATTACTAACTAAATTAATAAATGTGATTATGATTTTCATAATTTATAAATTGTCTGGGTTATTCAAACAAAATGTCAGTTTTATTTGTAAGAAATATTGTTGCGAAATATGTTTTATGATCTTCTAAGAATAATCTACCTTAGCTAAATAATAACATTTCATTTATGTATCTGTTTATTTATCTTATTTGATAGCATTTCCCTAATTTATTTGATAGAACATTATAATTTTTTTCATAAATCTGGTTTTATTAAAATCTGGTTTATTTAATGATAAAACTGAAGCGTTAACTTTAACAATGCGTACTTTTTCAGTAGCTATAATGTTGTAGCTATAATAGGCCTTATTCGTTGATAATATAAGTTATCAAACTTGTTATTTCCAGTTTTATTAATTCCTCTCCTTTGCCTTTTGTGTACCTTTTTGTCGGTTTTCTTTGTTATAGTTACCCTTTCTTTTGATTTCTATTTTATTATTTCTGATTTATTTCTTTTCTTTTTATCTGGTGAGCTAATTTTGCCTGATGGTTCCAATCAATTCTATACGTTATATAAACTTTCATTAAAATAATAAAATAAACATAATACTGTTCAGTATTATGTACTCTTCACTCACATTAGACAATTTAAAAAAAGAAGTTAAGGATTTACAACTGTCTGCGGACTCTTTCAAAAGTCGAAGTTTTTATATCTTTTCGAATTGAGCTCCAGAATATTTCCGTTTATTAGACTGCATATTGTAGTATATATTTTATTTCTTTAACTGAAGGATGTGTTTCTCTCTAGTGTTAATTAAAATTTGTAAGGGGCGCAACGTACAGGGGGTAGGGGTTCTGGAACCCAAGGAACCCCCCCCCCTGCACACGCCACTGCACTGAGCAGTCTTGAGATACTGTATCATTTAATGAGGTTACAAAGTTCTTCTATGAAAACGATTTATAAAACGCATGGATATATAACCTGAATAAAAGCACAATTATAACGTACTTATACACATAATTTAAAAATATCAAAAACAAAAAGAAACCTTTCAAATATAGTACTTTTGCCAACTAATTTTTTTAATCAATATATCTTGATCATAGCAAGATTTTATGCAAAATATCACCTATTATGTTACATAATACTAGTGAATTCAGGCATTGTTAAACAGGTATTGAGGTGCTGTCTAGTTCTCTCTGTTGGCTACAGACAAATATTATTCAGTATTATTCTTCAGTAGTATATTCGAATATATTGATTAATACACTTCATGGCACGTAGACGCCCAATAAAATATGGGTAGTCAAAATATGTTGTGAAGTTAGCATGCTATATAGTGTTCCCAAAGGTTCTTTTTTTGCTAAAACGAATTTCATATTTATTATACATATATACATAACATATGTATAATTAGAGAGTAACATTTAATAACTAAAAACAATATTAATATGTCCATTAAAATCAATATTAAAGTTGCGGTGCCAACATGTACATGTAAAAATCTAAAATAATACATAAAATCGTTTGTAAAAGCGGATCTAAATAACAATTTCCTAGAATTTATTTTTACATTCAGCAAAGATTTTTTTAAAAGATATAATGTTTTCCTTATTGTTTCATTTAATAGTAGAAAACTTTTTTTAGTTTTCGATACATTCATGGAAAATGGTAAAACTCTGTTAAATATATTGATACATAGCTCGTGTACGTTAACCTTTTATCGACAGCATACAGTTAGCCCGATATACTTCCTGGATTAAGATATATGATCAACAAAGACATATTTGATCACGTATTGACATACATGTTTAGGCTATAACATAAAGCAATGATAACATGAAGATATACAGATAAACATAATAAAAATATAACACTAGAATAATGTAAAAAAAATCAATATAACGTAATGGAAAATATAGACGAAAATGTAATTGTAAACTGAATAAAATGTGAGGATATAAAGACAATAGCTCCTTGTAGATAATGTAAAAATAACTAAACGTGAGTTATAACATAATAACTAATAAGTTAAGGTGAAGAAAACGGGGTGATCACTAAAGATAACTTTAAATTATTGAGCATATAGTAAGATAATAACGGAAGAATATCCACAATAATTTTTTTTTGGAAAATTACTAAAACGAGAACATGACTTAAGAATAACAGGAAAATAATATTTTAATAACAACATGAAAATTTGATAAAGATAATATTTTGAAAAAACTTGCAAATTACATGAGGATAACAAAACAATAACGAAAGGAGTACTTCAGAAAATCAAAAAGATAATATCACAAAACGATGTTCTCAACATAAAGACAACATGCAAATAACACAAGGATTGATGCAAGAAATGTTTGAGGATAGCATGAAAAATAAAAAATGAAGATAATATACAGTTATAGTGTAGATAATGCGATGATAACATAGAGATACAATAATAGTTACGTAAGGGTGACATGAAAATATTATCAGGATAACGTGAAGATAAAATCAGAGAAATTCCAGATTAACGTCAACATACCGTTTGGATGAAATGAAGATAACACGTAAATAACCTGAGGTTATATAAGAATAATATACTGACAAAATGAGGAAAACATGAGACTACAATAAGAATAACATAAATATAACGTAATAGTAGTTAAGGGAAGGTGTATCTAGCTCATAACTCATCACCCTTTAATCCCCTACAACCCTCTCTACCTCACCTACTCCTATGCTATACCACCCTCAAGATTTTGTTTTTAAATTATGATGACTTCCTGTATGCCGATTTCAACAAGGTCAATATCTCTTTATTTAACGTAAATCAATATCGCTTCAACGTAAATGAATATCGCTTCAACATAAATCAATATCGCTTCAACGTAAATCAATATCGCTTCAACGTAAATCAATATCGCTTCAGCGTAAATCAATATCGCTTCAACATAAATCAATATCGCTTCAACGTAAATCAATATCGCTTCAGCGTAATTCAATATCGCTTCAACGTAAATCAATATCGCTTCGACGTAAATCAATATCGCTTCAACGTAAATCAATATCGCTTCAACGTAAATCAATATCGCTTCAACGTAAATCAATATCGCTTCGACGTAAATCAATATCGCTTCAACGTAAATCAATATCGCTTCGACGTAAATCAATATCGCTTCAACGTAAATCAATGACGCTGAATTCGGTTTTGTTATTTAGGAGGTGGTGGAGATAAGGTATACGATGTTTCCATATGTGACTATAAACGGTCGTATATGTTATCTCTCCTTCGCATGCCAATTTAGATAACTTAATATCGAATCTAAAAGAGTAGTTAATATTTTGACATTTTCTTTCCTATATATGGCCAGGGCCGGAAAAGTTGACCCAAATACCTGTTTTTGCCTGTATAATCTTTAATAATGCTTCCATTAAAAAAATAACTGCGGTATAAATAAAAGAACATAATAAATCTAATGGATATAAATAAATCGTCAAATAAGTTCAACGCGTGAGCTCTAATTTACACTTTTTGTAATATTTTTTCTACTGGGTAATTTTCTGTTTGTTATAAATATTTTAACAATTCTAGACAATAATCGGAATTACTATTTATTGAATATACAAACAACCTATTTTCAATTTTTAGGGGTTAAAAGACTATTTTACTCGTTAAAATAACTATTGTGAGAAATAAAAGACAGATTTAAAGATTAAAAACATTTGTCCCATAGAAATAAATATATACAATTACTGAATGGTCTAATTATTACATAATGCTATCTTTAATTCCCGTTAGAGAAATGAAACGTAGAGTTTCCTATGAATACAAATAAACACAAAGTTAATATAATATAAGCAATTTCAGTTATTTAATAACAAGGCAAGATCGCTATAATTGAACAAGATAAACTCATTTAATGAGTTATTATAAATGAAACAAACAATTGTCAATGAGGAGTAAATAAGTAAACATTATTACTAAAGATATATTAATATCACGAAAATGAATAGAATAACAGATAAATAATAATATTGTAAGGAATCGTTAAGTCTTACATAACAATATTGGTTCTCGGTTAATTCTAATGATTTCAGATTACGACAACACCTAAAATAATTCCAAAAGGATAGTTTGACACTGTTACTAATGGTATTCTATTGATAAAACATTATTGTTACAAGATATTAGTGATACAAAATACTTGCGATGTTGGACGACCGGAATCCGAACGAGCAGTAAAAATATTGGAGCTGGGACGGTGTGGTGTGTCTCAAAAACACTTCATTATCGAATATATATGTATTCTCTATGTACTGAAGTATTCCGCGATGGAACATGGCAATACGTGGCTTTTTTGGTAACTGCCTAACTTTTACAAGGTATTACAACATCCCTACGATGCCCTATCAGAATTGCTATGGTTGCCGGCATAAGCATGTCAAAAACACTTTATAGCTCTGACAATCGTATGCTTCTCATTATTCATTACTCGCTGTTATATTTTGGTAACTATATCGGTTTTTAAAGAAATCGATTGCATAACGTGCACATTGTACACAATATATGCAATGTTTCATTTCGGTAAGTGTATGTTACTTCAAAGATAGAATCTAAACATTCCCGTTGCAAGATCTCGTTTGACAGTTATGAAAACTGGTTGCTACAACACTGTTATTTTCTCAATTAAGCAAGTGGAGAATGTTTTATCTTTTAAAAGAGGTTGTTTTATAAATACTAATATTTAAACAAGTTATATATATTTAGCTGTTTTTTTAACTGTTACACTTATCATTTTTTCAATTCAAATTTTCAATTTATTTTACTACTTTATTTGAGCATTCATTTAACTTAATAGAAAGGAAATTCTGTAGTTACATTTATGTTTTTCAGCTCTTGCAGTGAATGGTGCTTTTATTAGTGATTACATTTATTCCGTAAATGTCCATATTGTGAGCTATAATTCATTATGATACTGTGACGATGAATTCCATCATTTTTGATTATATTATTTTGAATATGTATGTTCATTTATTATCATTATGTTTTCATAAATTATGTATTGCTGGTATAATCTAAAATTATAATATATAATTTAGTCATTAATACTAAATTGTGTATAAATAGGCTACTTTGTTTATAACATGGACTAGCCTACATCTCAAAAGAAAAACTCTCAAGAGAGCAGAGTGATCCACTATATTTTATTAATATCAATCATAAACAGTAGAATAAGATAGCATTATAAGAAAGTCACAGAGATATACTTTATTGTATTAATTTTTATTCAAAAATTTACTTTAATATATTCGTTGATTATTATAGAAATATTTGATCATGAAATTTGTTTACAAGTCATGATCACCAACATCAATAAATGAGTCATCATCGCCAACATCAATAAATGAGTCATCATCGCCAACATCAATAAATGAGCCATCATCACGGTGGCAGCCCACTTACCGGAAACAAACTTACCGAAAACAAACTTACCGGAAAGCCCACTTAGCGGAAACCCATTTACCGGAAAACCCAATTACCGGAAAATGTTTACTAAATTTAAAATCAATAGTGCAATAAGTTTAATCAAATGGCTATAAAGTATTTATCTAACTTCTGCTTCATGTATCTACTTTACGTCGCGTTGGTGGTCGTTAAAAGTTAAAAGTTAAAAGAAAAATAACCAAAACAACACCTGACTTGCTCCAATAAACGTTTGTCGTGCTTCCCCGAACTTCATTTTCTATTACCAGCGGGAACACTTGGTTTACAGAGTATGGCTTTTGATTTTGTGCCTAATACGAGGAAAATGGGCAACCGCTTTTGCTATTCGAAACGCATCTATCTCTTCAGCGTTGAAAACTGTAACAATGGCGTACGATAATACCTGTGTAGAGACAGAAATTGCTGCGGTCTAGCCATAGTTAATGGAGGATAAGCTCCTGTGATGTCAAGAGACCACACGGTATAGATCACCTTCCTCACACACCAGAAGCTAAGCGTTTCAAGTTTCTAGGTGAGATGAAGCAAAGAGCAAGTGCTGAAGCTGTTCTAAGCAGCCACTAATTAACCTAGAAATTGGGAATATTTCCCTAGCTTCAGCAGTGCAAAGAATTCTTTACAAAGAGCTGCTGCTGCTAATCAGCCCCCTTTGGCGGAAAACAGAGCGGTTATTCGACAAGACGTAAAGAATACAAATATAGTGAAAGCTATGACAGGGCTGGAGAACACAAGATCCAAATCTTCGCATCTGAATTTCTCCTAGAAAAACTATCGCAAGCGCTTCAGGTTGTTGTTGATAGGACTTTTAAATGTGTGCCAAAAAAATTTGCTCAACTATATTGATTATCCACGGTAAATTTTTGGGCAAATAGAAACCATTCTTTTTTGCGCTGTTGCCGAACAAAACCGAAGAAACGTACATTTCTGCATTGCGCGGTACAACTCGGCAAGCGATGGAGGACCGGCATCTTTTCTTCTAGGTTTACTAAGTGCATAACATATTTTGAGTAAGGCTTGTACAATGCCTTCGTTATGGTTTGGCAGCAGCTTGAAGCAAAAGGTTGCCTGTTCCATTTCAATCAATGCATTTGGGGACGAGTAACGCAAGAAAGACTTTCTGTGGATTACAATAACATTGAAGAGGTTAAAAATATAGTACATCATTTGCTAGCGATTCTGCTAGTTCCACTCGACTTGCAAGTTGAAGCATGGCTCTTCATCACCGGAGATGCCCCTGAAGATCAGAGAGTCGATCTGCTGCTTAGATATGTTGGCGAAACATGGCATGACAAAGCTGTGGCCGTGTTTAATCGTGCTATGTGGATACTGTATGGAGACCAAGACCGCACAACCAATGCTGCAGAAGGATACAATTCCAGAAGAAACAAAGCCAGCAACGCGATACATCCCACCTTCCAAAAGTAAATAATTTTTTATAATATGTCAGTAAAATATTCCCTTCCATTGAAACACAGTTTCTATTGAATTGTAAAATTTATAATTGTTAATAATATATGTTGAATTTTTAATACAAAAATATTAACAATAATTTTAGATCCACAACTACCCTTCGTGATGAAATCGCAGCAGCGGAGGCGCGTTTAGGCCAGCTGGATCGCGGAGAGCCAGAAAAACGTCGCCGACGAAAGTACGTAGAGTTAGATAATCGTCTTGAGAATCTGCGACTCCAGCTGGAGAATGTGCAGCGTGACCTGCAGTCCTACATTGATGCAGTGGCATACCAACTGTACACCAGACTAGAAATCCGCTGAACTTGTTGTGCATGACTTGTCTACTGAATCTGACTCCTGTATGTACGAGTGTACCTAAATGAACTCTTGTATGTATTGTTATACCTTGTACTGTCTAAGTAAAACTGTATTTTAAAATTAAATTAATTACATTGGTACCGCTAAGTAGGTTTCCGGTAAGTGGGGTGTAATCCTCATCACCAACATCAATAAATTAGTCATTATCACCAAAATCGATAAATGAGTCATCATCACCAACATCATTAAATGAGTAATCAATTGAGTCTAAAACATTACGCAATCTGTTATAAAAAATGTACCAAAATGTACAAAAATTTCCGCGTGAAATTTCTGCATGTCAGATCCATCAATTCTTTTCATATATTGATGCTTCATTTCTCTGACAATATTGATTCCTCGTCTATTACTGAATGAATTTAGCGATCATAAACTCACAAATCGCGAAATTGCAGAACGATTTTGTTTTAAAGTTTAGCTACATACAATATATGGTGAATTTATTTGAAGTTATCATATATATTTTCTTATACTGCAAGAATATTGTTTTAAATGAGAGCTATATAAAATATGATACTGACAAAAACAGGTATTTGTCCCACTTTTGTGGCCCTGTACCATGTTTGAAAAGGTGAACTATTCTATTAGATCCGCCATGGTTATTAACCTATTTAGCTATTAAACAATTGTGTAAATAGAAGACTTACATTACGTAAGTTATGATTTCTCAGGACAAGAGATATTGAAGTGTAAAATAAACTGGAATTAAATTTTACAGTACAGAGATCCACAAAATTCTTTTGTAAACTCATTACTTTTTTCACCTGAATTTAAAAAAATAAATACCATCGTAAAAGAATTAAACTGCTTGACTTCTGTTTACTAGCCTACTTATTACTTATTAGATGCTCAACGGCATTATTTAATGTTTGTTCATTTATAATAGCACCTGTAGTAGTATAGGCCTATATCATTGTATATACTAAACTGCACATTCCTAGCGCTATTATATGTTACGACTGAGTTGGTTAGATATTACTAATGTTGTTAGACTTATAGCTAATTGTGCAGTTAAGCTTAAAGTCAAATAGTTATGACGTGAATACAGAATTAGCATGTAATATGCATAAATATTCACGCGATATACATATAATAACTATGCATTATACACAAAAGTATTAAAGGAAAATTACTAATTAACATATTTGGATTATTTTCTATACAAGTATGTTATATGGTAATAATAAAAAATTTAATTAAAAATAGATACACGTAGGCCTAATTTGTATTTAAAGTTAAAAAATAATGAAAAATATCTTCCATATATTTTCCGTGTATTTAAATGCCGCATAAAACGACGGCAATAAACAAGCATGATTTAAGTATCATAGCCTAGCTACCATAGTTACCAATCTGCCATTTATAATGAAAATAGGGCATTAATTATGACTATAATGTACAATGTATTGATTCTATAAGCACATTTTTTATATAATTATATTGTATTGATTTATATTGAATTATATATTGATTATATTTAACGGAACTGAAAGTAATGTGTTGGCTATATTGTTCACTCAGTAAAATTAACTCTCATATAAAAATATATTTTGAACTGAATAATTACCCAAACTTTAGGTTATCGGCTTGTACGCGACTTAACAGAGTAATTTAATGATAGTAAAAATTTTTGATGAATAAGAAATAATTCCTCGATATATCTTCTTACCTAAGCGAGCTTCCCTTTTTTTAGTTAATTGGAATTATGAATTAGTATTACTTATAACTTATTAAAAACAATATTATGGTTGTTACTTAAATCCGGAGGAAAAATCGGAAGAATAAAAAAACTATTTTTAAAGGTCGGTAATAAAACAAGCAGCTAAGATAAACATACAATGTCAAATTAAAGAACGTAATATTTACTTTAAAATAGTTATAATTAATTAAATTTGTATGTTTCAGAATATTTAGAATGTGTAGGATTTTGATAATATTTATCAATATATTATAAAATCCCTTTTATTTGTTTTTCTTAGTTACTTCAATTATTTTTTAATTTATCTTGTTTATTTTAGATACTTTTAGTGTGACGACCTTGAAAATAGGTTAAATTTCATCCAGTTTTTCCTCCGGATTGAAGTTACAACCTAATATTATTGTTATAAAAATATTTGCATTGTTGTTCAAAGAGTGCAATTTTTGATATATATTATGTGAGCGGTTATATATTAGTATTAGAACTGCAAAGGTTTAAATAACCAGATTTTCATTAATCGGATCTACAACATAATATATATATAGGTTAGTCTAATTAAGTGTAATTTTTAAACACAGGTTATATATATATCATTTGTGAAATGATTCACCATATAATTATTTTTAAAAAATCTATTTTTTAGCCATTGACAATATAGCACATTCAAGAAAATACATGCTCTTGATATTTATAACGAGCACATAAAAGAATATTAAATTATTAATAAAAAAGTATATATAAATAAATATAAAATTTCAGAATATTTTTTTGTTAATACGTTATTAATGCGCTGTAATATGGTTAAACTCGTGATTATATTATCAAATTAATAAATAAATAAATGTTGAATACTTAATTCCCTACAGTATAAATAGGGCCTACCTATAATTTGTCAAATTGACAATATATCATCTCTATTATAATTATCAATAAAAAGAAAACCCTATAATCATTTTGAAACCATGGCCTTGGTATAATGTAAATTAATAGGGATATTTTAAACACTATTCATCGACTTTTACACTGATAATTAAGTGTGTAAAATGATAAGTTAAATTTATAGAAATGCACATAAGATCAATAATTCTATTAAATTTAAGTTTTGCTTTGATACTGTAAAGTACAAAAATGTACAATGACAAAACCAAAAAATGGTGTACACAATATACTTTCGAACTTCACAAAAACAGCATAATGATTTTAATGTTTTTTCATATGTTTATTTCGATTTGAAACGATTCTGAACAATATATTGTATTGTTTCGTTTATGCACGGCTACTGTCTTCATGTATCTTCTTTTAGGCTATATTAACTCATTTCAATATAACTTGTCAGCATAAAATATATGATCCTTTATATTATAACTTTTCTGGACTAACAGGAATATTGGCCCATGGCATGCACCGGTAAGTTAACTGAACTTTTGGACAAAAGGTACTACTGGACTAACCTAACAGCTCGACCAAAAATGACTGACCACTCAACAAGCCATTCACTGACCACTCACAAGCTCGCCGTACATCCCCTTTTTTAGAAAAAATATATATTTCCTATGTTCTATTTTTTTACGCCTATGTTTTTACTAGATATGTACTATATAAATACTATTGTGCACTATATACCAAACATTGCATGGTTTATTACTCACGATTTCGTGACGTTGAGTTCATCATTTTTCGCTGTCATATTTTAGGAACTTCGCGATTTCGCTAATGATATTTGTGGCTTATTCTTAAATTTAGGGACGGTCTACGCAAAGAAATAAACTACTTGTTTTTTTCTGTGTATACCTACTGCAGATTTGCTAGCAATCCAAGTGTGACGTCACATTAGTTTATTATGTAGTCCTTTTATGTCGGAAGTGTAAGAGGTGGGGTGAGTTTGAGATGGTGTGAGATACAATTATAAATAACTCATTGACAATTAATCATTTGTTATTCGGAGGTGTCACCCATTAAGTCGGTCTATTTCTATAAATTTAAGTCGTTCATACCTACAAGTAGTGAAGTGTATTCACATTAGAAAAGAAAGTGGTCGGCAAACTTCTCAAGCATTATTATCGCCCTGCAATGTGGGCTATTTGGCTAACTGCAGTAACTTCTTAAATGTAGCATTTTTCTTTTTCCTTAATCTTTCACTTAATCTGCCGTTTTCAGCGATTTCCTATACAAATCATACATTTCACACAACTGTGATTTTTTTCATGGAGCTTCGTATAATATATACTTTTAACCTCAACATATTACAATTATATGTCGGGTGTTGAATACAATTATTAATACAAGTATTACGACAGAAAACTATTTACTTACTTGTCACGTTTTCTCTGAAGTTCAGCTGGTGTCATTATCTGATGCCATCAGATTGTGGTACATTGATTGGTACAGTAGACAAGGGTGAGTTAAATATTCTGCTTATTAAGTATACCATTTGTATAACATTTGTATACCATTTGTATACCAACTATATAGTTCAATGGTCTAATTATACCTATTCAGCAGTTATTTGTTAGCTACATTTGCTACACCAGCGGCTGTAAGACTCGTGAAAAGTGCAATAGTTTATGGTTGATAGCAGGGCAGAGATGAGTCATGATGCATAGTTACTTTGTTCAATCAGCTAGGGGTCCGCATGAAATCATTATAATTTAGTAGACAGAGGTGAATTGAATACAAATGGAACACATAAACTAATTATTTTAAACTATCTTGTACCCAAATGATCCCCTTACACTTTCAAAAGAGTAACACAACATAAAGGCGGATACAAGTTTTTGTTGAGGAGGGGAGGGAGGTGCGGTGTACAATGCTGTGCCACGTACAATATGTGTAGCGAGGCGTTCAGCCGAGAATGCATCTAAAGGCATTTAAAATAATCTACTAAATCTACTTTGTTATACCTATCTATATGTTCTTATTTGTTACATTTTATTATTAAAACATTTTCGACATAAACCTGTATCAAGAAAAAGCAATCTAAAATGTTATTATGTAATGTATGTATAGCCTCGAAAAGCGCGACGCAGTCGGTGAGCCTTGTTAATAGGTACAGGACGCCATGCTCCCGAGGGTATAGACACCGAATTAATTCTCCAAATAAAATGATTACATTTTTATCCTAAATTAATTAAATTGTGTCATTAGATACAACTAAGATAAGTCAAATATCACTGATTGGCAGAATAGACGCCGACGGTTTAAAAGGTAACGAATCATTGTACAATGTCTTCTGTTTTGAGGTTTACTGCATCTTAGTAATGCATATTGACATCATTGTCAGGGCAGATAATCTACCTTCTGACATGGTGCTTCGTACGTGCATTTTCAGGCAACGAAGAACTGAGAAAAATCTCTCTTCTTCACGAGAGCCCTTTGCTGAAACACACCCTACAAGCATGAGCTATCTGAAGTTGAGGAAATGTGTGAATCAGCAAGCGTGGAAGTCAAAACAAGGAAAATGTTAAGATACAATTAGGATTAACATAAGTAAATATATTATATTTCCAAAAGGTTCTCCTGTTTTGGGGGGGGGGGGGGGGGGGGGGGGGGGGGGGGGGGGGGGG